>JAAAKG020121179.1:0-15064 GCA_010014905.2 Druon quercuslanigerum
ATCTTTGGGTTGAAAATTCATACATATATAATGCCGCAACCGCTATCGCCCTCCTACCCTGAGAAACTGCGTGAGCCTGCAGTTCTAGGACGGCCGAGAACGAGGTGACTGAAAGCGAGAGTTTGGTGTAGTTGAATTTGGGATAAAAAAAAGGATGAATTTTTAACAAAATACAAGAAGTATCAAAAACATTTTTGAATTTTGAAGACAAAGGGGCGAATAAAGTACAAAAAAGGTTGAACTTTCAACCCAAAGATATGATTTTTCAAGAAAAAAGTTAATTCCGCTTAAGTCTAGTCAATTTTGTTTTAATTTTTAACAAAACATATTAAGTTTCAACAAATAAATTTATGTTTAACAAAATTTGTTACCTCATTATTGAATTTTAAAGCCAAAAAGACGAATTATCTACAAAAAGTTGAATTTTTACCAAAAAAGTTTATTAAGAACCAAATAGTTGAATTTTCAACTAAAAAATATGATTTCTCAACGAAACTCGTAATATTTTCTTTTTTGAAAAAACATTTCAATTTAAAATAAAAAAAGTTTTGAATTGAACCAAACAGTTGCCTTTTTGGAGAGAAATGATGAATTTTCAACCTAAAAGATTAAGTTTCCATCAAAAAGATGAACTTACAACAAAATATATGCATTTTCAACACTATATTTGAATTTTCAACTAGAAAAGATCAATTATTTGAAGGGGTCTTTTTTATAAAAGCTTTGCATTTAATTTTTCTCTGGATCACTGGAGACGGAATTATTATTGGTATAAACCCTTTATTTACGCATCCAAATAGCTTCTAATATTTAGAAATCATTATTCAGAAAAACCATAAATTCTTCAAAAAATAGTGAAGTCATTTTTTTTCTTAATAGCTCTTTCTCAATGTACAAGATTTATTGTAAAATTAAAGAATATATATTCCAAAATCTTGAATAATTTAGTTGATATTACTTCCAAAAGTGATTTTATATGGAAAAATTCCATTTTATTTTATTTTCTGAAATTTTCACAAGTGCTGATGGGTTTAATGTTCAAAAAAAGTGCTTCTAAAATAGAGCAAAAGTATTAAAAAAGTTTAAAATATCTCTTGTTCTAACAGGACCTTTTTAGGATAAAAGTAACAATTTTTGAAAAAAATAAAATGCAACTTTTCATGTACGCTTGTTCCAAAAATAATTTAGGATTTGTAGAATTTTTCAAAAAAAAATGAAGTAGGACTTTTTAGTTACTTTTATGCTAAACAGCTTCTACTAAAAAAATGAAGTAAGACTTTTCCGATACATTTTTTCCAAAAAAAAGTCCTGCCAAGAAAAGCACTAATTTTTCGGACTTTCATCCTAAATATTATTTGGGGCTTTAAAATTAAAGAAAAATAAGTGAAACTTTTCTGATATATTTCCCCTGAAAAAAAGTCCTGCTTAAAATAACAAAAACTTAACTTTCCTACTTCTTTTGTCATTGTTTAGACTTTTAAATTTTTAGATAAGTTGGATCCCAGGGGGGTCTCCATTATAATTTTTTTTACCCAGCAGAAGAAAAATATTGAAAACTAAGAATGCCTAACAAGTGATCAAACGATATTTAAATTTTAAGGCTTAGCATACTACGGAAACTTCCAAAAAGAATTGCACCAAAAAAAAACATTTTTAGTCATATCTCAGAAAAAACCTAAATATTTTTAAATTTCTATCGTCTTAAATTATAGATAAAATTTTAAAGATTGAGTCCTGCAAATTCCAGATTTATTTTGCAAATTTCTTAGGTGACGCCATGAGTTGAAATCAAGGTGCAAAATGCAGGAAATTCTAGATTTTTTTAAAACTTTTAACGTGACATTTCCTCTTTAAAATATCATAATTATCTCTACGGGGGATCAGTCGACGCAGAATGTAATAATCTTTCTAACGATATTTTTGAAGAAGTCTCTATATTTCCGATAGATTTATAATTTTTTAAAGTCATTAGTGATTTTTAGTGCCGCTTAAGCTAATCTTCTTTATAAATTTCAACGGTAGTGTAAAAAAACTGAAAAATCTAAAAAGTACGCCACTGAATGTCGTGAATAATTTGCACGCAGGTTAAGTACTCGTTTTTCGTTTGCTACAAAGCATTAACAAGTTTACTTTCTTCCTTTCTCGTGACGTTAGTCATAATGCCAAGAGCATGAAAGTTCACGAACTAAACCAAATGGCGCACAAAGACGTTTTTTTTCAACATACGTGTACAGCATACGCATCTATATACAATAACACGTGTGTGTGTCTGAATTCCAATTTGAAAAGCAGGTGTTTTATTCAAGAGACGAATGCTCAATGATTAATGTAAAAATAGCAATTAATGATTGAATGGAGAAAGTTCAATTCGAAGAATATACAGGGCTTCCGCATACTAATGTATTTAAAAAAGTGAAAAAAGTGTCTGATTTAAGCTAAAAAGTGACTTTTGTTAAGAAACATAGGCCTATCATGTCAATACAAACACTTAAATATTCAAAATTTTTGATTTCATTATACACTTAATTGCTCGGCTTGCATTTATAAAATTAGATAAAATTCAATTGCTGAATTTCAGGATGAAAAGAAACGTACCAACCGTTAAAATAAAATTGTACAACTTATGTTCAGACAAATTTTAATTAATTTTATTACAAGCTATAAATAAATATTTCGCACTGAACTGCCGTATTTATGTTTTAATTCTTTACAACAGAAACGGGAAAACAGCAAATTATAATTTACAATAGTTTAAATTTTAATATTGCAGACTTCACAGCCTGCAACTCTCTCAAAATAGGGTAAATACAGTGATTGTTCACGAAATAAGGAAATAAAATCTTTTAAATTAAATTATTGTAGGTACCACACTGAATTCAATATGAAACGCTCTAAATTCTTATCCTTGCAATTTAAACTATTGCAATGTTAACAAAATAGGTTAATTTTCAACCAATAAAATTATTTTTTATTTAATATATGAATTTTAAATAAATACATAAATTCTCCACCAAGTGGTTAAATTTTCGAATAAAAATGATACATTTTCAACCAAAAATGGAATAGTTACATTTTCAGTTAAAACCGTTAATTTGCAACTAAAATCTTCAACAAAAAATTACTTTATAATAAAGCAGTTCAACTTCTAATCAAGTATGATGGAATTTTCAACACAAAAATATAAATTCTCTACAGAAAATGTAATAGTTAACATATTAATAAAAACGCGAATATTTAAAGAAATTGTTGAATCCTCAATAAAGGCAAATTAATAATTTTCAACCAAACAGTTTCATTTTTAAATAAAAAATATTAAATTTCTACAAAAAGAGATGCATTTTTTAAATAAATACATTAATCTTTAACGAAGAGAAATTTTCTATCAAAATAGACGAATTTAAAAAAGTAGTACATGAAATTTCGAATCAAGAGCATGAGTTTTCCATATTGAGAGACCTTTTGTAAGAATACATGAAAAAACTGAATTAGAATTTAGTATAATATGGTTCTAAAATAGGAACAACCGAGGTTTTATTACACTTATTCGTATTACAAGACCGAAGTTTAATATTATCATATAAGTACTTTAAATACGAAGACGAAAAAGTTATAGTATTCTAAATGCGAAATATTATGAATGTCCATTTCAAGAATTAACATTATGAAAAAATAATAATCTTTTTACTGAGTTTGCGAACAATAATTTAAATAAGAAAAATAGTGAGTATCATAATCTTGAAAACGTATTTGAGAAATTGATATTGTCAATATGAAGTTGGCAAAAACCTGAGACGCATAGCAAACTATGAAATCATTATCCTTGATTTCATTATTCTTGAATAATGAATTATATATAAATTGGTTTCCTCATGAAGCAAATAATTCCATTCAATTTAAAATGATAATAACTTTAATTAAACAAGAGCAAAAAGCAAAAAAAATTTGTTTTTCTTCGCATGGGAATATTTTTTGAATAATCAGATTCGACAACTCGAGTTTCAAGAAACTTGCATGTGTATTTATTTCCTCCTTCTGAAGGCTGAATCTTTTCGTGGAGCGAGTTATTTTTCATATAGGTATTATAGGTATTATAATAAAATATAGGAATCTTTAATAAAAAAAATAATAATTTTTATCAAATCAGTTCAAATGCCAACTGAAAAGATGAATCGTTAACCAAAAAAAGTCAACTATTCAGAAAAAATAATTGAAATCTGAACTTGAGAATATTACATTTTTACTAATAGAGATTTATTTTTAATGAAACAGAAAAAATAAATTTTCTACAAAAAAAAGAATTTTCAACAACCTGCATGAATTTTAAACCAAAAGTTTAATTTTTAACCAATAGAATTAATTTTTAACCATGAATATTACTTTCTACTAAAAAAAAAATTCAACAAAATAAGTTAATTTTCAAGCAAATAGTTGAAGTTGATACTAAAAAAATATCAATTTTTCATAAAAAATGGGACAGTCAAATTTTCAGTTAAAAAAATGAGTTTGAAAAAAAACAAAAACGAATTTTCAACAAAATAATTCAATTTTTAACCAAAGAGATCAATTTTAAACAAAAATGACGAATCTTCAACCGAAAAAATAATTAATTTGTAATAAAATAGTTGAATCCTCAAATATTAATTGCCAAGAAAACAGTTGCATTTCCAATAAAAAGAGCTGGGTGTTTTGGTTAAAAAGTCCAATGTTTTCGAAAACCTTTGCCTTTTAATTCCGAAAAAAATGAATTTTCAAGAAAAAAGGTCATTTTTAACCAAGAAAGCTGTATTTTTTGTATCAAAACGTGGCTTTTTTAAACAAAAAGATCAATTTTTCACTAAAAGTTGCGTTTTCAACCAAATATTAAAGAACTGAATAAAATGGTCCACATTTTAAAAAAATAATAAACTGCAACACAAAACATTTGCATTTTCAATCCAAAAGATGAATTTCCAACTAAAATACTCAATCTTCAACCGTAACAGACTATTAATTGTTAACAAAAAAATATTATGTTTTCACAAAAAAATAGATTAATTTTAATAAAAAAGTCCATTTTCGACCAACGAGAAGACAGTTGAATTTTTAATCGAATAGTTGCATTTTCAATCAAAAACAATTCATTTTCTACCAAAAGAGATACATTTTTAATAAAAACGTCCAGTTTTTAAGTTTAAAAGTTGAATGCTTTAGACGAAAGTTGACTGTTAATCCCGAAATGATATATTTTTAACTAAGAAAGATTTCCACCAAATAGCTTCACTTTCAAGCAAAAGAGACGAATTGTCAAAAAAAAAAATGTCATTCTTAATCAAATAGTGAAATTTTCAATAAAATAATTAAATTCCAAATAAACATAAAAATTTTTGTCCATAAAAGACCAATTTTAAAGGAAAAATTTCACAATAGAGTTTTCAATCGAAAGAAACAAGAAAAAGGGGAAGTTTCTCGAAAGTAGGGGAGAAAAAAGAATTTCTTAAAAAATTTAAAGAGGGTAATAGGATAGGAATGTGAAGTCTGATAATAAGTAACATTTTCATACCAAAGATTACTTATTCATTTCATACATAGATGATCAAATTTTCTTTTTTTTTATATAAAATCTATGTGAGTGTGTGACAAATATACCGATTCACATAACACTGAAAAGACAGAACTAAAAATTTTCCCAAAATTATATTATATTTTTTATTTCATAAAAAATTCTGGTAATACTTAATCAGCTTGATACTTGCAGTTTGGATTTTATTGTTTAAGGAGTTATTTTTGGGAAATTCGAAATTCTCCATAAAATACAGAAATTTGAATAAGAATCTGTTATAATATGCCTTTTGGAAACCCCGTTAAAAAAAAGATGCTGTTTTTCATCTTTATTCAGTATAACTTGTATAATTCAATAGGAAATATTCAAATGGAGTGCAACTACTTCTCATCAATATTCACAATTTTCAACGAAGTTTCTTCGCAAAGTCAATCGGTCAAAGAATTTACATAGATCTGTGTTTTTAGCATATTTTTTGTACTAAAAACGTATATTACCTCTTTGATTATTAAGTGTCATATAGGTAGAAAAAATGCTTTCAACAAAGCCTTCATATATCGAAAATGAAAGTCATTAAATTTTTTTTTTTACTTTTTCATAATAACAAATATGGGAAACTAATTAAATGTAAGCGGACTCAGCCTTGATTTGGCCATTGGCCATGAAGTTTGGCCTGTTTGCCAAGGTCAGAGATACCGTAGGCCAATGGTGAATTTTGCTCTGTTTTGAAAGTGACATATGTTCCCAATTTCTTTCAAGCAGTGTTGAACCTGCACTCTTTATTTTGAAGACGAAATTTGATATTGCAAAAAGCAGTGCAGCCCAGGGACTTTCACTGTAAAAAAGAAGGCCTTTTTTCATTAATGAGGTCACATAACTTGTCAAGTAAGGTAAATCGATCGTAAAAAATATACATAAGGCTAGAATTTTTTTATATGTAAATGAAAAGCTTATAAAAAGTTTTTGAAAGGGATCTTGTTCTTAACTAACTCCAGAAGTAAAATTGGTTGCTAGATTTATCATTTATTATTTTTTATATAAAGTTTACATACATACGTTAAAAAAATGTTCGAAAGGAAATAAATTTCGATGTTGAAAAAGATGTCGAATGACATTGATAAACATTTTTTAAATCACAAATATAATTCACCTTAGAACAAGAATTAATTGATATAAATCGTAGAAGTAACTAATTTTAAACAACTACGTATTACTGATATAGTAAGAGGAGAAAATTATCCATAAAAAATAACAATTAATTATAATTTTAAATCATCTCAATCTATTAAATTAGAATTTTTAAAATGAGTAAGAATTCATAATTTAAAATTCTAAAATAATGTTTACCTATTATTTTCATGAATATAGGAGAATGATAAGGTAATCAATTCTTTAAAATCAAATAAATATATAGGTACCATGTTAAATTCAATATTAGACGCTTAATATTTCAAGTCGAAATATATTGGATTTGCAAGTTGAATTCTCAACGGAAGAGTTAAGTTTTCAAGCTGAAAGGTCTCATGTTTAAAGAAAAAGTTAAATTTTAAACCCGGAAAAATAAATTTGGGACTATATATATAGTTAAACTACCAAAGAAAAGATTATCAACTAAATAGTTGCACATACATCCAAATAATTAAACTTTCACGCAAAAGAGACGAATTTACAACAAAAAATTTGGATTTTCAACCAAATATTTTAATTTTTAAACCAGAAAGATGCATTTGTTAGAAAACAGTTGAATTTTTCAATTATGAAAGATTAATTCTTAATGAAAAATATAATATTTAATATTAGAGAGAAAACAGTATTTTTAGTTTAAATAAAAAACGGTCGAATTTAACCAAAAATATATATTCTAAACGAAAAATATAATAGTTGATATTAGAATAAGAAAATAGTTTCATTTTAATTTAAAAATAATTTGATTCAATAAAGACGAATTTAACAAAAAATGTGCATGTTCAACAAAAAAACATAAATTTCTTACCAAAAGAGATGAATTTTCAAACAAGAAAGATTTTCCATTTAAATGGAAAAAAATGTTAGCCAAATTGTTGAATTTTTAGGTCAAAAAGGCGAATCCTCCACAAAAAAGGTTAAATTTTCTACTACAAAATATGAATTTTCAACCCAAAAGTTAACTTTCATTAAACAGAGAAATTTTCTACGAAAACAATAGAATTTTCATCAAAATTAAAATTTTTAAGCTAAAGAGATGATCTTAAACTAATAAAAGGATTTTTTAACAATGTTGTTGAATTTTTAGCCAAGCAGTTGAGTTTCCAACTATAAACTGTCAACTTCCAACCAGAAATGGAACAGTTAAATTTTGAGTTAAAAGAAAAATAATTTTCGAACAAGAAAAAACGAATTTTGAACAAAATAATCCAATCTTTAACAAATAAAGTGAATGCTTAAAAAGTAATTCTACCTTTTACCAATTAGTTGAATATTCAAACAAAAATGAAATAGTTAAATTTAGAGTTAAAAAATTCTTTTTCATCAAAAAAGTAATTTTCAAGAAAATAGTGTTTGCTATTCTGCATGAAAAAAAGTATTGATAAGTTAAGGATCTAATATTTTTTCGCTAATAGGTATTGGAAATCCAATACTTTTTCGCGAAAAAAATACTAGGTACTATATACTTATCAATACTTCTTTTTCATAAGGGATGATTTACCTCACGTTGCCATTTTAAAAAAGGATCGGTGCGGAAAAGGTGGTATTTGGGAGAATGGAAGGAGCAAAATGGTATCTGCGGTTGAGTGGAGGGAAAACGTTGCACCTAGGTATTGTTGCAATATCCAAACCTAAAGCAGCAACGAAGAATGCAGTAATTTGACATGAAATAGTATGACGCATGGAGTACTGTCGCTCATGGGCAATATGTCACATAAAGTAATATGTAACATGGGGTAACGTGGCACATAGGATCTATGTTTTTCGTTTTAGGGTAGAATTTTTTGGTTAACATGGGAGAATAAATATTGCGGTTATATGAGAGGAAGTATAAATATGGGGCAAAATATAACAGGGCAATAAGTCACACGAGGTAATATGACAGGTGGGGTAACGTGGCACATGGGGTAATTCAGCACATCGGGTCTATGTGTTCGTATAAGGAAGCATATTCGGGCTAATATGGAACACAGGCATCAAAATTAGAATAAACATAGATAAATTCTTTGAAATTACTTTTTTTTTTGTAAAATTAG
This sequence comes from Druon quercuslanigerum, assembly GCA_010014905.2. Classification (NCBI taxonomy): domain Eukaryota; kingdom Metazoa; phylum Arthropoda; class Insecta; order Hymenoptera; family Cynipidae; genus Druon; species Druon quercuslanigerum. Next base: position 8,761 of record JAAAKG020121179.1, read on the forward strand.
GTAACACAGAACTAAACGGCATATGTAGGGTGGAACCTCCTTTTCATTTGAATAAAGAAATAGTAGGTCATGAAATTCAAAGCTTGCCTGTGCCCCATATTACCCCACAGGGCCTTCATCCGCTTTTCAACCAGAAAATTCAGCATAATTCGAAAAATTAAGATTTCGTGTGTTCAACTTTCCCCACGTATTGTCTTTCTTAGACCCGTTCTACGGTACGTAGTTTTCCGAGATTGGCAAATTTAGAAATTTTCCATTTCTTGAGTTTTGGGTTTTGAGCTTTTTTAAAGTTGTTAGCATGATGAAATTTTACAAACCACTCAAGGCACGTTTTTTGTAACCAATGAAAATATGTGCTGGGTTCAATAAAAATATTTATTGTTTAATTACATTTTGCATCACGCATAATTTGCAGCAATTTTTTTGGGAAGATGAAAACGTGCGTTTCAAACCTCTATGATTTTGAATATTTCCACATTGCATGAATTTCAGCAAATATAAATTTTTTCAACTGCATCAGATTCTAAAAATAGTAGTTTATTCATACAATCAGAATCTCTTCGAAAAAAAATTAAACTAATTATTTGAAATGAAATTCTTTAAAACTAAGTCGAGCACGAACCCCACCTTCTCCTTCGACACCCATACAAGCAGAAGTCTTTAATTGTGGGCAAATTACTATAAAACAGTTAATTATTCAAGAAGAAAAGTGATATGTATTATTTCAGGTGCATTATTATATAATAAACTGCTTTCAATAATTAACTCTGCAGCGTTTCACTACAAAAAGGAACAAGTCGACCAGCATATACGATAATCTTGAAAGTCATGTACACTGGATACCACGTGGTATTTAAATAAACTATGAACTTTCTTTTGAAGTGTATATCATGTTTTCGAATTTTCTTTGCGAGTGTTTCATTCGTGTAGACATCAATTAAAATGCACAGTGGAAAACGATCAACGTGTAAGAAGATATTGTGTCAATGAGGTCGATCCTCATCCTCGTCTTCGCATCACGAACTAGGAATTATGAACACGACATGATTAAAGGATAGAATTAGGGGTTTTTAATTTTCTTTAGAATGAAGATTTATTTTACAATAATTTATGATTAGAATCTATATAAATCAATATTTCTGGTTGAAAATTATTATCATTCCAATGCTAATAGAATTTAATATGACTGTGTCAAAAAGTAACATCTTTTAATTTGATCTAATTAAGATGTCTTTTTGATTGAATAGTGATTAATTGTAAATTATGCACGCTTTTTTTGAGAATTTTTTTGCAAAATGTATCTACAAATCTGTCACTGATAACTTGACTATGTGATGCAATGTCAATCTAACGTTTACGAGGAATATCATTCTGTAATAATGATGAATAAGCGTAGTTGAAGTCATAAGAAGAGTAATTAGACTTAATTGCAAAGGCTGCATTATATTACCTTAAGATTTATATAATTGGCAAAAATTGATCTTGAAAGACTAGAACTACATATAAAAATTTTATTTGAATGATTTTAATTCAGTTGTTTCAAATTTTTTAATATTGCAAGAATATACTTAATCCATAAACAACTATTTATCATCCCTTGAAGTATAAGCGCCTTCATCCCACAATGTGGAACTAAGTCGTTCACTTATAAAAAAAGTAAAAAAATATATACTTGGAAGGCAAAACTTACAGAAAAGGTAATTATTTTTAATTTTTCTAATCATTTTAAAACAAATAAAATTACTAATACTTCTGACCATTTTAAATAATCTCCTATTGTCACTGGGAATATATCCGCGAGTTTAACCTCACGAGTATATTAATAAGACATATTTCCATACATCCTATAATTTATCGATATTTTACTTTTTGAACGTTGGGTAAGGTATTTTTTATCTCTTAAACAGAATAATTATCATGTCAAACAATTTTCCATTTGGTTTCATAATCAAACTCTTTTAAAATTCAAAATTAAGTGAAAAAGAAAACAATCTCTAATATTAAAATTTATTATTTAGAGGAAAAGAATAATTAATTTAAAAAATAAAGTTTCGGTTTAGACGGTTTTCCCCACACGCGCCTCATTTTACGGTATTTAAGGTGTTTATTATTTATCTGGCTATAGATTTAGACATTTTATTTTTAAAGTAAAATAATTTAAAAGGCTCACATTCAGTGGCAGATTATATGGACCCTCAATGAAAAATTTGTTTGAGAATGTTGATTTAAGCTGATGGCTTTAGTACCCAATAAAATTGAAAACAATTAATTTACTTCAAACGTTTCGGCACACGAAGGTGGCCCTCTTCAGTGATTTACTATTTCAGTAAAATTGCATATTGAAATATACGTTATGCTAGTTTATTCTCTTATTTTATATGCATACATTGAAAAAGTATAAATACATGTATGATAATAAAAATTACAAATAATTGAGTCATTGAATGCCTTTTTGTGTTTCAATGTTTATTTTAGTTTCCAAAGTGTCTCGTTCCGAAATCAGAGATGAGTTGTCCAATATTTTTCATAAACTTGGCTAGTAGATCCGAATTTTCGGGATTAGTTCACCCCCTTCTCCAATTCAAATTCTCCAAATAATATTCTGTCGCTCATCGCGAAATACTGTCTTGTTTTTACGGAAGTTAGTTTTTTCGAAAACAGCAGATTATAACACAAAATTATGCAGGATATAAAAGATGCAGCTTATTAAAATTAGAATTTTTGGATAATAGGTTTTTTATACTGACCCATACTTAAGGAGGTATACGAAGAAAATTTGTATAAAGAAGTATGAATCATTAAGTCCACTTTCTGAGAGGTTTGTAATATGCATTCAAATTATTTTTACATTCTTAAAAAACAATTCATATAAACATTTAATATTACTATTTTTGAAACATTGATTATGGTGAACGCTTCTTTTTCTTCACATATCTCCTTAAGTATATATAATTATAAAAAATGTATGATAAAGTAACACTTATTCTGATGAACCACGCTTTTTATGTTCTGCATAATATTGCGTTATGATTTTCCGTTTTCAATGAAAATTAATTTTTCTGTAAAACAGACAAATTCGCGATGAGTAACATCCCTAATATAGAAGCAACAAGATATTTTGGTTACTGTCAAACTGAGTAATTTCAGACTTGTGGGGTAACTTCGGACATTCCTAAATTGATATTTTAAATTACTTAAGGTGGTTTTAACTTGAAACTTTATCCAGTTAAGGCTTAAACTGATTCCAGATTCTGGTTAAAATCACCTTAAGTAATTTAAACTGTCAATTTAGGAATGTCCATATTCAACCCACATGTTTTAAATTACCCCGTTTGATGGTATCTTAATAAAACTTTTGTTGAATCATTCAAAGTTTCTTGAGCGAACAAAATTTAGTAGCTTCTATTGCAACCAAATCGTTTTGTTGTTCTCACAACAAATATTTTTCTCAGTGAATGAGTCTTTATTAGACAGTAAACTACTTTAGATTTAGAGAGATTACAATCATGTGTATCGTATTTTTATTTCAAATCAAAAACTGCTGGCAGTTTCTTTTTTAAGAAAATAATTAGTTGTTTATAAATCAACATTTAGAAAATATCAATAATTTTGAGCTTTATAATCATCGTAAGAACCTTTGAGGAAAGAACGTAAAGTCGAAAGTAAGGAGTAAAAATTCTTAATGACTTGAAAAGGTATATTTATATGGTCGACGGAAATCATACAATTAAAAGCAGAATTTTAATCATCGATCCAGCTATTAAGTAAAGTCATCAAATTCGAAAAATTTGGAATAAAAACTTTCAGAATTAAACTTCTTGAAACTGAAGAATATAATTCAATGTTTATAGCTTTAAGAGCAAACGAATCCATAAATTAAAGATTCAAAATTAAATAATTTCAGATTTAAAGATTTCATATCCTATAAAATACTTGCTACTTTAAATTATTGCCATTGTTTAACTAATGCAAAATCATTGTATACGAATGAATGATTATAAAATTTAAAAATAGATTAGTTATTACTATATAAAGGAACATCTATTCCAAAAAAGTAATTCCTAATCATACTTCTGATCATTTTTTTTTTTATAAAACTAGTCACGTTGACTCCTAATGTAGCTGTCAGGTCTGGAGATCACTTAAATTGTATTTGCAAAAACTCAAATAATGAAGAAAGTTCTTCAAACTATGCATGTGGTATATGTGGTAATAGTTCTTAATATTTCATAGATCTGTCATTATTTAATCCATTACCTTTCGAATTCCTCCTTTAAAATTTTTGCCCTAATTTTCTGTTATTTCCTGCTTTCAAATTAGACTGAGGACATATTCATATGAATTTGATCGAAGCACGGCGCACCAAAGTGTCGTCGCAACAAATCGCTGTTACAAAACTTTCACTTTTCGCCGCGAACTACTATTTTCGGAACCGGCAAACATGGCCAAGATGCGTAGCTAAACAAAATCTTTGCTCAAGAAAAAAAATTAAAAAACAAAAAAAAAGTTATTCAAATCGGAAAATCAGACGCACGCGAGATCTTCGAGACCGACACCTCGTGAGCAGTGCACATGCGATTCACGCGGATTAATAGTCTTACGAATGTAACGTAACGCTTCGTTGGCGAACGTCAACTGAAGGAAGCTGTACCATCGAGGAGGGGATAAGAGGTGTCCCTGTCGATTGTAAAAAGTGAAGGCTCTCTCACTCTTATTTCATATTTCTATCTTTTTCCTTTCATTATTTCCCTCCCTCTCCTTCTCTGTCTCTCATTTTCTCTCTCTTTCTCTCACTCCCTCATATGTCCTTCTTTATAACCCGACCTCTTTCTTCCTCTTTCACGACTTTTTACTCCTACTCTCTCCACCTTTGCATTATTTGGTACTGTTTTCTCCTTCCCTCTTCTTAACTTTCAATCTTCCTCTTTCTTCCTTTCCCTCTTCCTCCAACAACACTCGGAACACATACATTGACCTCTCCCTCTTTAAGCGCAACATGCTTCATCACCTTTGCATATATCATATTGCATATATCTTGCACTCTTACTCTTCCTCTTACTCGCCTTAGATTGACTGCAAAAGAAAAATTCTTCTCGAAAGAAGACTTCTTAAAGGGGGCTCATCTAGTACAACGGGTTGTCAAGATAAACGGCTCGAATTTTCGATGATTCACCCCGATCGCTAACTTTCAATTGCACATAACTGCTGATACAGTTATCCAATTTCACTTTTTTATGAGGGTTTTGGAAAGGTCTTTTAACGAGGTTTATATTAAAAATAATAATCATACAATAAAAGTATGATTTAAACTTGATTTTTCATTTTAAAAAAGTTTTTTAGTTTAACTCCAAATTCGGTATTTTCTATTTTTCTTCATTAGGCTAAAAAAGCTTGATTTTTTCTCTTGAAAAGCATCCTGAAACGAGTATGGGAACGAGCGAGGATGTCCTTCGCTAATAGCTACAACGCTACTATAGGCATGCTACTGATTCAGTTGTTCTAATACTACTTGGTGGACGGTTCTGATTGCCTGTTATATTTTGTGATGCTTTCTGATGAGTCCATTTACCCCCAATGTTTTGGGTAGCTTTTTTACTGTTAATCTCTTTGCCTATAACACATTGGCAATTTAAAAAGACGCCGCAGTCCAGGGTTCATTCACTTTGAAATCAGATGAATCTTCCGACGATTACATTTGATTTCATATAAGTTAATTTCGGATTTCATAGAATTTCATACCATTGCTTCTTCCTTGTAAGCTAAATATGATTTCAATAGCGACATGTCACTAACTTCAACGAACACTCTCTGAAAGTACATGGACTGCTGTCCACTCCCATCTAGACCTGTAGACTGGCACTGACTGCTCTCGGCTCCGACTGACTCCATCTGATTTCACGCTAATTGTGCGACGATTGCTCGTACGAGTCGCACTCACCGTTGAACTATACAACGTCAGGGGCGACACAGCCAGCTATATTATTATTTAATATTATTATTATTATTACACCATTAAGCCGTTTCCCTTTCGGGGTAGGTGTGACTCACTCGTTGGGGAGGGGACTAGTGTGAGAAAGGGGTTATAAAATTTTTAGATTGATCTAGAATTCTCGTGTTACTTATTTAAATAACATTTTCATTCCGCAGTACTGCTTCGACCCAGGTTGCTGATCAATCTCTCTAGCAATCACCCCAAGTAAAGATCCTCACAAAGTCGTCATGTGAGCTTCCCCACTTGGGTCCATTAGTATCCAAGGTCTTTTGTTTCAGGCGTTATTCACTCTACTGACACTCTTCTTATTAA
>JAAAKG020121190.1:0-38223 GCA_010014905.2 Druon quercuslanigerum
ATCACTAGCTCGACGTAAACTAAGGTGTGGGTTTTCAACAAATGCTTGGGCTATGTCTATCTGCATCTCCTCAGATCTTGCAGATTTTGGCCGTCTCGTGGCCTTTTCAATTCTCATATATTTCCAATGGGTACACCCGTTTCAGGCACAGTATCTGGAAGATACTGTCATGGAAGAATTAGAACAATCTATTATAAACAAAAATACACAGTTTTCTTCTCGGTTTTTCCACTGGTATATTAACGACTTCCTTGCCTCTTCACCCAAAAGAAATTATTACCTTTAAAAGACCTGTTTAACAATTATTATAACAGACTAGCATTCACTATAGATTACGAAAAAAAACAAGAGAATTATTTTTTAGTTATGAAACTTACTAACAACAATGGTCAAATCCACGCTGATTGGTTTCGTGAAGGGACTTACAAAATTAATATTTTTAATTGCCTGGTAGACAGAGCTATCAAACTTTCAAATATATCCTGTCGCAAAGAAAATTTACAATTTGTTAAAGACACAGTTAAAGCCAATGGGTTTTCCACCAATCTCATTAATAAATTAGTTCATAATCGTGCAGAAAAAATACTTTTGCATAGCAATAGCACCGATACAATTAACAACAAGAAGCTAAACTTGGACAAATCTATAGTCTTACCTCATAATACACAAATTGCCATTAATCTTTAAAAACCTTTTGAAAAGGACAACATTAGAATAATTTTAAAACCCATTAAAGATCCGTTAAACCTTTTCAGAAATTAAAAAGACAGCATGCCGAAAAAACTGATATTGTTTAAAAAACAAACTGTTTAGATTGTAAAATGCTTTATTAGTCAAACGTTGAAGATATTAGTAAAGCTCAAGAAAATAGAGGCAATACCTTCAATGCAGGGTCTGTCTTTTATATAGAAGCAAAATGAAATGAAAATATCTTCAGGAATGACTATGTAGGAGCTAGTAGAATAAGCAGACGTAAAGTAGGGGTAATATTTCCAATTGCAGTATCAAAGTAGAGCCTAGTGTTCGACTCGGGCAGCTTTAGAGGTCCTGCCCCTGCTATTCGTACGGTGAGCAGCCGGGGTCCTTTCCCTCTGACTGTTTTCACGAGACATTAATATTTCATTGGGTAGTTCATTGGGATTTAACTTGAATTCTCTTGTCGGCATTCCCTTCGCTTTAAGACCGTAGATCGCGTAAATATGACCACCTTTATCATCCTTCGGGCGAGATTCATGAGGTATTTTGTATTCGTATCCTATTGTTGATACATATAAGATATCCATGTTAGGACCTCCGAAAGTACATGCGCCAACTTTGGCTGCGGGTAAGTTAACAAGTCGAACCGTATCTTTCATAACAGGATCAAATTCAATGACCTGAGGAAAATAAAAAATTAACTTTTTATTGAAGGTTTGAGTTTTTGAAATATTTTTTAAGAGATTGAGTTCTTACTCCATGCCCTTCAATAAGAGGCACCCAGAGATGGCCTGTGACATCAACTGTTAGACGACCCGGATGGCCGTTTAAACCATAGTGTGGCAAGCTAAAGAGTTTTTGTGGGTTTGCTAAAAATAAATATAGTGATTTAATTACAAGTTGAATTACAAAAAATTTAAATTCGATTTAATTTAATTATTAGGAGGATGTATCTAAGCCTAGGTTGGTCCATAGAATACTTTAATTATAATAATAAATGTTGTAAATAAATGTAATTTTATGTTAGATCAGGGAATTTTCATAAAGAATTTTAATTTATGTTTCTAGCGGAAAATCAATTTTTTGGATTGAAAATTCATGTATTTGGTAAAGCGTTAATTTTTCTTAATCAAAATTAACTTTTTCAACTATAACTTTAACTAGTTTCATATTTTGTTGAAAATTCATTTTCGTAAGTTTCAACTACTAAATATAATACTAATATGTTTTGTTTAACATCCAATGATATTGGTAGAAAATTAGAACTATTTATTTAAAGATTCTTCTTATCGGCTTTTATTGGTATAAAATCGAAAATTTGGGTAGAAATTTCGTCCTTTTTTTGTAGAAATTCATCTGTGATCGTGGAAATATCATATTTCTTGGAAAAAATGAAATTGTTTTATTGAAAGTTCAACTTTTTCATTAACAAATTATTCTTCTTGTTTGAAAATTTAGTGTTTTCATATTTTGCTTTTAGAAAATATATCTTCGTAGTTAAAAATTGATCAGCATACTCAACAATTTATCGTCCTAATTACTAATTACTTGGAACGCTATATTTTTGCTTGGAGATCCTAATATCGAGAGCAATCAACCCTCTAAAGAGAAAGTTTTTTAGCTCTAGTAACGCCTATTCTGGCCTACCCCTGTAGATAGAAAATTCCATTAAGAATTAAAATTTGAAATTGAAACAGGTATGTTCTAGCATGAACCGGGAACAGGGATTTTCTATAAAGAATTTTTGATCTGAAACGGAAATTTTTCTTCAAAAACATACCAATTTTGTTATCATAATTTTGAATAACATCATAGAGTACGATTTCATCTTTCACAGCATTAGCGAGATAGAATTTTACAGGCGGAGCCTTTTTTTTCTTATCCTTCGCAAGACGGGGTGCCCACGCGAATCCACCAATCATAGGAAGATTCTCAAGTTTCAGTAGAAACTTGCAATTTTTATTGAAAGAATACACACTTGCCAAATTGCGTTCACGCTCCTGCGGATAATCGTCTGTCGTCCCTGGAATATAATAAAAGTTTAAAATATAATACTTAACCAAGGGGAAATCTGTCTTTGCGATTTTTTCGTACTTCAATTCATACGAAAAAGTTTAATAGCAGAAGCTAGGAAAACACGGTATTTTTCGGATTATATTCTTATAAATAATTACAATGTTTAGGAAATGTTTACCTACATCAGCGAAAGCGGAAAAGTTTTCTCTACACGTTGAAAGAAAACATTTACAATTTTAATGAGAATTGGCCACATTATTGGGAGTTGGTTCCAAAAAAACCAAAAAACCTCTTTTGAAGAAAAGATGCAGTTTTCAATTGTAGAAGTTCAATTGTAATTAGAAGTAACCGATTTGTAATGCGCTTCCAATGCCATATTCAAAATAATTTCGGCAATGATCTGAGTATTTGACTTCGAATACAGAGAAATCCAGCTAATCAGAGTAATTTACGCAGCTAATATAAAAAGATTTCAACTTTCTTGTTGACAATTGTTTAAAGATTAATTTTCCTAACTGAAAATTTAACAATTCCGTTTCATGTTAAAGAATGATCTTCGTTTAGGTAAAAGTTATTATATGTTCTCAAGAATTCATCTCTTTTCGGTATTTAGTTTATAACTGTTGTTTTTCAGAGGAAAATGAAATGATATAAAATTAAATTTTTCTAAAAAAGGATCTACTCTATCGCTCCACTGGGAATAAGGTGCTAATTTTTGATACGAGTCATTTAGGAATCTTTATTATCATCAAAACTAGTTGCTATCGATCAGTATAGATGTCGTTTCACAATATCTGATTGTAGGAACTCCCAAGATTCACATTTTACGTAACGAGTTTCGACTCTACTGTACACTCTATAGTTCATGGTGGCGCATCGAGTTCCTACTCATGCGAACGTTCTATACTCCGTGGCGCGGGAGTGCGTTCCCGCTCAACGCGCAGGCTTTGCCTCCACGACGGCCATGCTTCTCAAGCAGTTGGCAGCCGGCAGTGGCAGTGTGCACATCACTTTAAGAGTAGACTCTGTACTTAAAAAAAGATTTGTATTCTGCTTAGCCTATGTCTACTTATTTCGGTGTTGGATCTTTCTACCTACTGGACGTTTAAAGGAAGCGAGCAGGAGTGGCACAAATTAATGAAAATATTTAAATGGCAACAAGAACTCCATATGATTTTAAAGAGGGTCCAGCGACCCTTAAATTTTCAGTTTACTATTTTCGTTGTGATTGCTTACTGTTTTGTTACAAACTCAACTTATTGGTTGAAAATGTCATCCATTTTGTTAAAAATTTGTTTTTTGGTATAAAATTATTCTTCTTGCTTCACAATTTCTATTTTTAGTTGAAAATATATTCCTTTCAATTAAAATGTAACTATTTAATTTTTGATTATAAACTATTCTTTTTTAGTTCAAGTTTGTTTGTTGTTAAGAATTAATTACTTTTAAATTAAAATTGATACTGGACGTAAAGTCAACTTTTCAATTTTTAAGTAGATAATGCAAAAATAGCGTTAATTTTAATGTTTTCTTACATTTTCAAAAACTTCCGGAATAATTAACATCTTTCAGTGATCTTAGGATCATTTCAAAGCTATTTCTTAACCGTATCACAATAGCGTATAAAAATAAATCTCAAAAATGTTCTTACGTAATTGCGAGAACTTGAAGTTGTAAGAAGAAGTTGGGAAAACTTGCAATATTCTTTTTGGCAAATCAAAAAATTTTTGCAGAACATGTAAAAAGTATAATTATAAAATTTGTATGCAATTATCTCGAAATATATTTTTAATTAATTTTTATTTTTATTTACATACATATAGGATGTTTTCAAATTTGTTTAACTGTTTTGTTACAACTTCAAATTCTTGTGGTTCGAAAAGAAAATTCTTTACAACGTATACTCTTAAGCTTTTCTGATACGATTAAAAAATAGCTTAAACATGAGCACATTATTGCGGAAGTTATTTGATAGTAGATGAAAAAATGGAAATTTACACTCTTCTTGCAATATCTTCTTAAAAAATGGGCGAATTGGTTTTACCCTGAACTCATTTAATACACAATTCTAAGAGCAATCAACCCTTTAAAGATAAATTTTTTGTGCAGAGAATTTAAAATTTGTTTTAAAATTTTGGTTAAAACTTAAACTAATTTGTGTAATAATGTATTTTTTTATGCTTTCTGACTTAAATAATCCTATACGCATTTAGAGTCATTATAGACAGTTCAGTGAAAATTAGTTCGCAAATTTAATCCAGGGTACTCCACCTTCACTGTTACGCATTTTTAAAAGCTATTTCCTCTCTTGTTTAACTTGAACTCCAGGCTCGAATTTAGCAGACTTTACGTACCTATAATTATTTGAGAGTTTTGATCGACACTTCCACCATTCCATCTGGTGAGTGGAGGAAGTCCGTGCTGGGATTCCAATACGACATAAAGAGGCTGTTGCTTATTTTCGGAACTATTCCATACAATTAGTATAACACTAGTACCAACACCCACCACAAATTCTTCTGGATAGCCAGACACAGGAACAGCAAAAGACAGGAGACCTAGACCTACGAAATAAGTTATTATTAGTGAGTAGTCGAAATAGGCGCCTTAAACCTGAAAAAGGGCTTCGTAGCCTATAATGAAGTAAATAATTCTTTAACCCCTCACAAAAAATACTTTCACATTTCCCGCCACTTCTCCTAGTTTCCCTGCTGTAACTTTTAACTTAATTAATTTACATGAATTTCTCTTTTGTCATAAATATTGTTTTGTTTTTAACTGACTCGAAACTTATGGTCTTCTAGTTATTGGCAAAATGAACCTTTTAAACGCGATTCATTTTTGGAAAACAATACACGATTCGTTTTAGAAACTGACGAACTTTTAGAAAGCGCAGAGTTCAACTAATTTATGAATCAACAAAAAGAAAGATTCTTTAAAGATAGGGAAAAAGAACAAACCGGTTAAGGCTTATATTAAACCCGACAGCTCATAGCTCTTTCGAAGACTTTAGAGAAATATTAAAACCAAATTATAGTTAAAATAAAAGCGAACCTCGTAATAGGCGGTCAGTCCAATTTGATTTAAGGAAACAACCCAGAGAAGCTAATAAATGTTCTTACATTATTATTAAAACCCGTGGTAGATTTAAAGCTTATAGTTTAAAACTACAAAATGCTGATGAAAGTGAACCATTACAAGACAGAATTGACTCAAAACTAAGCAGAACACGTAGTCTCTCGACAAAAAATAACGGGTTCAAACAGACGTTGACTAACACGCCTTAACAACTCAGACGCAGGTGACGAAACAGACAATTACACAAACAATAAAACAACTCAAGCAACCTATTTTCATTTTGGCATAATACAAACGCCATTCCAAATTATGAGCAACTGCCCCATAAAATCTGAAATGATAAAGAAAACGTTTGCCCCCATTCTTTGGAAGAAATACAATATTTAAAAGGGGTTATAAAATAAATTATCGCGATATCTTAGAGAATTTGGACGCATTATTAATAGAAGATGGTAAGGAATGGTCTTCGATAAGTAAAACTTCTTAAGGAGCATTATCAGATTTTTACAAATATTTCCAAAACGCCTATAAGAATGAAAGGCTTTCAGAAGAAATAAGTCCAAAAGATACATTTTCTAACCAAAAATGAACCCGAGACATTCAATCATACTTGACCGAAATTAGGAAATTATTTACCAGATTTTACCTGAGAAAAAGTCGTAAATAGGAATTACGCAGATCTTACGACAATCTCAGAATAGAATACAAAATGTTTATAAATAGGAGGAAACTGAGTTAGCTAAATCAAAAGTTCGAAGGCAAATATTATAAGTTACTGAACCTAAAATTGAGTACAAAAATTAACAAAAACGTAACAATAGTATCATTGCTTTTTAGTAGGTCATATTAAAAGAGAAAGTCCATACAATGAGTACAATCAGGAAAACTGGAAGTGCGGGTATTAGAAAAGAAAATTTCTCTTATTACCGAAACGCTCAAAATATAAAATTCGGATAAAGATGGAATAACGGAGACCACAAATTCGTACGCCGGCAAAGAATAACTAAACAAATACAGAATTTCAATTATTCAATTTTAAAACCCGTTTCGCGAAAATTGAATGGTTGCGAACGGTAAAACAGTTAATATAATTGACCAGGTAGTAATTCCAATCATAATCGTTAAACGCAAAAAGCATTTAATGTTCAGGTTAGTCCCAAAACGCACATGCTAAAACTTTTCTGAAACTCTGAAGACTCTGAAATTTGGTAGTTAGCAGGGAGTCCTACCACCTGCTATCCTATGAAAACATATCCAAACTCGCTACACCTCCCTACAACACAACTCAGAAAAGCAATTAAACCTGAAACTTAAGCTAAGGGAACTAAGGGAAGTAAAAATGTAAATATAAATGTCAAATTATTAACCAAAAAGGGAGGATATAGTAATACAAATAGGAAACCAAAATTCAGAGGTAGCATTTACATCAAAAGTGCTAGAGAACATAATAAAAGTAGTACAAAATTAGATAGAGAAACTCCTCTAGTATCTATTAATTCCAAACAACGCCAGACAGGACATTTAGCCTCAGAGAAAACTTACGCGAAAATGTTCGAACTTTTGGCCAGGGGTATATTCGGACGTGATTAAATACCTAAAAAATTGCCAGACTTGTCAAATAATTAGAATAAGTAACCAAATTAGGATAGGATTCATGGGAAAAAGGGTAATCGAAGAACCATGGACCATGGTAGCAGCTGATATCATGGGTTTGCCATCAAGTTCTAGACAGCAAAAAAATCAATATATTTTCGTATTTGTAGATTTTTTTACAAAAAAGTAGAAATTATACAAATCTAAGAAGCTTAAGATACTACAATAGAGTCCGAATTTCATAAACGTGTCATTTCGCGCCAGGGAACATCGCGGATTCACCACATCGATAATGACATAGAATTTGTCAACAAAAGTTTAAGGATAAACTAATCGGAAAATTCGGTATCAAGCACACAAAGCCGCCAAAGTCTACCCCTAATCAAACCCGATAGAAGGTTATAATATTAAAATCAAAATAATAATTCAAGCCTATTTAGATAACAATTATTCAATCTGGGACGATCAGATTGACAATTGACCCTAGCATGCTTAAACTTAGGTTGTGAATAAGAACCAATTCAGTCACCCAGAAGAAATATTGAAAGTGATAGCGAAATAGAGTTTTAGATGAGAGAAAGTCCAGAAAAATGTAGATCAATCAAATAAAAGACAAGGTATGAATTATAATTTAAGAAAAAGACAAGTATAATTTAAAATAGGAGGCAGAGTCTTAAAAAGGGCAACCAAATTGGCAAACAAAGCAGATAAAAAGGCAGGCAAACTCTGTTCGTTTTTTTCATATTTGTTTTAGAAATAAGATAACCTTGGACTAGGATCTGGATTGAAAAAACAACAAGCACACTCCAAGACACTCTAAGCACAAACCTAGTGCCAGTTGTGAAAAACGACAATAACAAAATTTACGAATGTTATCATTGGAATTGATTTACATACAGCATTTTTTTTTTGACAGAGAAAACATAATTACTGAATAGATTTAAAACTATTAAGGCAAACCTGTAGAGAAGGACATTTTTCTGTTCAAAGCTGTGTCAGAATTAAACAAGCACATTAAGGAAATATTGTAAATAATTTTGATTAGAAAGAAAAAGTAACAAGTGTTCGTATACCTGTAATACAGCAAGTTGAGTGATTAGTATTTGGATGATAGGCACATAGTTTGGATTCATAAGTGTCTATGTAGAAGAGTTTGCCGTTATTCCAGAAGGCAACCTCTGAATATCCCCAATCTTCGACAATTACTTCCTCCCTAAATAAAAAAATTGATGTTATTTTTGAAAATGAGGTATGCAATAATTTGAAATATAGTTTTGCTACAGGTTAGGAATTTCTGGAAAGTCCGGGAAAGTCAGCGAGATTTCGATAAGCTAATGTTGCAGTTCAGGTGTTATCCGCAATTATCGTGAATCCCTTTTATAAACCTTCATCATCCATTGTTAAAATTATTTGTTTAGTTGTTGAAAATTCAACAGTTATGTTATTCTTTTCAAGTCAGAGAAGATTCCATTATTGACAGTAGCTCCCGATAGATAGATAGATAGAGGCGTTTATAACTCTCCTGATCCATATGCAGGACACTCTGTCAGCGAAGCTGATGTCGACTTGGCAACGGCATATTACTTAAATTTTAACTCAGACTGTTGCGTTAGAGCCCTAACAAAAGTGACGTTATAAATGTTTACGAAAATATTCAAAAGATGAAAAAGCTAAACTTTTTCAAAATCCAAATCGGGAAGCCAAAATTAGTAGAGTGAAATTTTATTCCTTGCGACCAAAGTGGGTTGTGATTGATTGTCCCAAAGAAGTATGATCATGCATTTACTGTTCTAATTTTAAACTTTGCCTTATTGGTCTGAAAAATTTCAGAACAGTTCAGACATGAAAAATATTCAGAAGCAAGTTCTATCTTTATATATTATATTATCAAGAAACTGAAGACTGTATTTTTCAGGATTGTAGTAAATTTTCAGAGGCTGATGATATAAAACTTCATTCACTAGGTTTAACAAATAAGAGATCAGCTGAAGAAATAACTTTCGCTACTTGAATAATGCGGACTTAAAGAAGAGAAAACGCACAGTTTCTGCAATTTTCTTTGACTTGAGTTCGTTGGCGTTGGAAGCGAATCTTTACATGCGCGTAAAGGAAATTCAGCGAACAGAGATGAAAAATTAAAAGAAAGAAACAAAATGCAATTTGAAGAAGGTAATTTTACATATTGATTTCGCGAAAAAATGGAAAAAGATTAACAATCAACAAATTCAAAGTGCTTGCTGGAAATCTGACTAAGTGCTTATCTTCACGGACGTATGTTATCGCAGTAAAAAGGTCAGAAGTTTCGCAGTTATATGCGATGACACAAAACATGACTCTGCTTATAATTTGTTTGCAACAAAATTTCATTTTTGAAATTTTAAAGGCATATCTTTCTGATTTCTACCTTATTGATGAAATAAAATTCAATCCTGATTTTGCTACATCTCACCATTTGACAAAATGACATTTACAAAGTATTACCGATGCAGAAATCCTTATCTGGGAAGTTGGAAAATACAGTAAAGCGATTAAATTATTAGTAATTTCTTTTAAGGTCTAGAAAAATTTTATAAAAAAAATCAGGAACAGAAAAAAGCATCAGCTATTGTGGGTATACCTAAGTGTCATATAAGGAAACATTAATAGACAGAAGATGGTTGCATTACTTCTTGTATGGGACAAATATCTAAGCACGACTGTCGAAATATTACTGTGCAAGAATAATTCCAAATTTGCGGTAATGAAAGGTATTTTCTGAAAATATTATATTTGCATTATCAAAAAATATTTTAAATTCAGAGATTAACAGAGATCGTGCCAAATTCGAGTGCTATTTTTTAA
This sequence comes from Druon quercuslanigerum, assembly GCA_010014905.2. NCBI lineage: Eukaryota > Metazoa > Arthropoda > Insecta > Hymenoptera > Cynipidae > Druon > Druon quercuslanigerum. Next base: position 10,225 of record JAAAKG020121190.1, read on the forward strand.
GAAATACTTTCAGTTTATTATGTTGCTTCGTCAATTTACAACAAACATTAATTATTTTAAAAAATGCGATGGAAAAATTAAGAGTTTGTCTTTTTGTCAAGAGTCAATTTGTTTTCGAAGTCAACTTAGAACGTCTATGCTATCAGTCTTATTTATTTTGCTTTGTAAATTTACAATATTCGTTAATTATTTATAATAATAATATATATAATAATAATATTAAATAATTTTTCAACGGAAATCATCAATTATTGTTAAAGAATTAACACTTGTGTCAAAAATTTTTTTTTTTAAATTGAAAATAAATGTCTTTAACTGAAAATGTAACTATTTCCTTTGAAATTATTATTTTTTTAATTAATTTTTTTGTTTGAGATTTTAAGTCCTATTTTATTGTAAAAATTTATCTTTTTTATATGAAAATTCAACTTTTTGGTGGAAAATGAGTCTTCTTGACTGTAAAACAGACCTCTTAGTTGAAATTTCGTTTTAGTTGCAAATTAATGTATTAACTTAAGATTTAACTACTTTATTTCTAGTGAAAAATATATTTCCTTTGGTTGAAAGTTTATGTATTTGTTAAAAGAATGTATCCTTTTCAATAACAAATTAATTAAGTTAAAGATTCGATTTTACTCTTGGCAAAAATTAATTTTTTTAACTTAAATTGTTTTTTTTTTGCTTTGCATTTTAATTGTTGTCTTTAAACCTAACCCTTTGGCGTACATAAATCAACTGTTGCGTACAAAATTTTCCTTCATGGCTTGAAAGTTCAACACTTTAGATAATTTTTGATGACTTTAAATCTTCTTTTTTTTATTTACTCTAGTTAAAAACTCCTCATCATGTTTAGAAATTAAAGTATTTTGTTAAAAATACATTTATTTTGCCACAATTTCGTTTTTAAGTCCATTTGAAGAGTGGGTCTCGTATCGAGATTTCTAACTTACTGACACTTTTTAATTTCTAACTTATTTTTACACGAACTTCAATATCAAATTGAAAATTTATCATGTCTCTATTCACAGTTATAAAAATTTAGTATCAGACCCCCATTTTTAGTGCCTTTTATTTATTATCCCAAATTTTCAACTCGATGTGATATAAAAGTGTAGGTATGGTAGGTAAATGATCACGTGATCCACTCATCACATGGCCTTAATGCTACAAAAATGGTCTTCTTGTTTGAAAAATTACCCAGGTTTTTTAAAAATACTTTAAAAAAAATTGAAACTGGATTACTATTATCTTCAAAAAAAATAATTCCGTACAATTGTTGAAAAATATTAAATGTAATAATACTTGCCAGTAATCTTGGTTTGGTTGCGAGCGCTTAGGTTGGCTAGATTGCGGGCCGTGTGATAAGCTGGGTTGCAAGCTCGGTGACACGGCCTGCGATAAGCTGGGGCTCACGTTGTATGACCCGCTTGGTTGCGAGCTGTGATGCGGGTTGGGTTGCACGCCGTGTGATAAGCTGGATTCCACGACATGTGGCAAGCTGACGTGCGAGCTGTGTGTCCAGCTGAATTGCGAAGTGTTCGTCGAGATGTCTGGCCAGCTGTGTTCCGAGCTGGGGATTAAGATGTGTGACAAGCTGGGTTGCCAGTCGTGTGGAGGGCTGAGATGAGAGCCATCTGGAAAGATGTGTGGCCAGCTGGATTGCAAAGTGTTGGTTGAGATGCCTGGCCGGCTGTGTTCCGAGCTGGGGTGTGAGATGTATGGCAAGCTGGGTTGCCAGTCTGGTGGAGGGCTAAGTTGCGAGCCATCCAGAAAGCTATGTTGCCAGCTGGATTGCAAGGCGTTCTTCGAGATTGCTGGCAGGCTGTGTTCTGAGCTGGGGTGTGAGATGTGTGGCGAGGTGGGTTGCCAGTCTTGTGGAGGGCTGAGCTGCGAGCCGTCTGGAAAGATGTGTGTCCAGCTGGATTGAGCGGTGTTCGTCGAGATGGCTGGCTGGCTGTGTTCCGAGCTGGAGTGTGAGATATGTGGCAAGCTGGGCGGCCAGTCTTGTGGAGGGCTGAGATGCGAGCCGCCTGGAAAGCTATGTTGCCAGCTGTATTGAGCGGTGTTCGTCGGAATGGCTGGCTGGCTGTGTTCCGAGCTGGAGTGTGAGATATGTGGCAAGCTGGTTTGCCAGTCTTGTGGAGGGCTGAGATGCGAGCCATCTGGAAAGATGTGTGGCCAGCTGGATTTCCAGGGGTCCTGTCCGTCAGGTTGACTTATTACTGAAGCAAGAAATGTGCTAAAAGCGCAAATCACGAGTAGAGTTCTCATCGTTAACGCGAAAATTGTTTGATTATATATTCTTGTTAGAACGGAGAAAAGTAGAGCTTTTATTTCAAATTTAAGTTCTCTGGTCTTTCAAAGAAAGGTGGGATGGATAAATAATAACTCCTTACATTTTTCTGTTTACTGTAAATAAAATCTTCAAGATTCTGACTATTACATCCTAAAAAAGGAACGAAACTAGGCCACATAGATTCATTTTATGTACTAATGTTGTTTGGTTTCATTTGTTAGATAGTGACACTTATTTTTTCACATGTTTTCAAGAATTATAAATAACAAGAGCCACTTGATCATTTGTTGTAAAATTTTATTTTATGTTCAACATATGAAAAAACAACTATATGATTTCTTTGAAGCCCTTAAGATTCCTTTTTTCTGTCTCGATTTGTATTCCTAATTCCACAGGCCTTATATGATTGATTTTCTACGACATGGACCATTTAACAAAAAAAATAAATTTTAAAATAAGTAGTTACATTTTGAACTAAGCGAACAGGAAATTTTAACCAAATAGTTGAATTATCTTCATTAAGGTCAAATCGCTTTTCCTGTTGTCTAAACAGTTCACGGATTTCTTTGCGCAGCTGTATTTGCATATTTCAAAATGTACAATTTTTTAAATAAAGCAGAAAAATAGAGAACTAAAAAATAATTTCTTTTTTATGAAAATGGTTATCTATATTAATATTTTAAAATAAACTTTAAACAAATTAAATTTGTTCTTCAAAACCCCTATTGCTTAAGAAAAATAAATTAATTTAGTTAGGGCTGCAAATAATAAATAAAAGATGTTTTTAAAAATACGTGACAAGCAGAAAAGTTTATTTAAAGAACGTGATTATGTCACATTTTTGAAATTAAAATTAGTTACAAAATTAATCAAACACGAGCACACACATCTAAACAGTTTCTTAGAGCAATTTCTGTTAATTACGTTTTCCCCTTTGGTTCCAAAATCTATCTTATCCTAAGAAAGTGTTTCTTTTCTCTAGTTCAAAATTATTGGAGAAAATCAAGAGGTTTTTATAAAAAATTCTTTTTTATTTAGAAAATTAAACAATTTAGTAAGAAGTTCAATTCCTTTCTAAAAATTTCATTTTTTAAGATTAAAATTCAAATATGCGACTGAAAACCAATGTAGTTTATCAAAAACTCTAATATTTTTGTATAACGCAACTCTCTAATTAAACATTAAAACCTTTTTTCATACATTTTTTAGTTTGAAAATTCAACTATTGCATTGAAAATTATATTTTTTTAAATTAGGTGTTTGAACTGCAAATGTAACTGTTTTGTTATAAATTCAAGTTATTTGTTTAAAATTATTTTATAGTAAAAAAATTTATCTTTCTGATTAAAATTCACGAATTTTTTTAAAAATTTGTATTTTTTCTGGGTGACGGAAAACAGTCTCTCTGAAATACTTGAGTTTCTAGAATTCACAAAATTCATTGAATTCGCGGAATTCTGTGAATTCTCTGAAATTTTTGAATTCTCTGAATTTCTTGAATTCTCTGAATTTCTTGAATTCTCTGAATTTCTTGAATTCTCTGAATTCTGTGAATTCTCTGAATTTCTTGAATTCTCTGAATTCCTTGAATTCGCTCAATTTCTTTCAATCACAAAATTTCTTGAATTTGCTAAATTCATTGAATTCTTTGAATCACTTGAATTCGCCCAATTCTTCGTATTTCCTGAATTCCTTGAATTCTCTGATTTTCTGGAATTTACGCGATTCCGCGAATTCTCTGGATTTTTTTTTAACTTTTCGTCGGATAATAGGGGTCGAATTTTGAAAATCAATTTTTTAAAAATAAATTGCCGATTAAAAATAGGAAAAAACAGCTATAAATTTTTTTTGTAGACATTCGGAATTTTTGGTAACTGACTCGATTTTTTGTCCAATTTCACTGGCGTTGTAAGATTAATTTTCGACCAGATAGATAAATTAAAAAAAATTTTTTTAATAACTTCTTACATTTGGAACCAATAGATATTGATTCGGAAAGAGAAAATGCGATTTATAATCAAATACATTAATTCAAAAAGTTCAATTATCAACTAAAAAAGGTAAATTATGAAGTTAATATAAAATAATTAAGACCTAAATTTTTTTATGGCAAATGTACAAATGTTAAACAAAATAAGTAAATTTTTAACTCTGCAGATTCATTTATTACCAAGATCTTTGATTAGACAATTGAATTTTGAATTTGAAAAAACAATATTTCCAAAAAAACAGATAAATTTCTAAACCAACAGGTAAAAATATTTCATTCAATTTTTTTTAACCAAACAATTTAACTTTATTTGAAGCAATTAATGCCATTTTTAAGAAATAAACTTTTCAAAAAAGTATTTAAATTATCATCCGAGTAAACTAATTTTCAACAAAGTAGTAAAACTTTTAAGCAAGCACATGAATTTTCTACGAGACTGCTTATTTTATTTTTTAAATTCCTAAAAGAAGAGATACATTTTCAATAGCGCTAAAATAAGCATGCATTTTAGAAATTTAGAGATAAAAAAATAATATTTAAAATAAATAATAAATCTTTTTTTTAGTACTTTAAAAATATCAATCGAGAAGACTGGAAATTCTGCACAAAAAATTCTTGTTATTGATCTTCTATTAAATGCAACTTGAAATAAAAAAACATATTTTTTGTTAAACGAAGTTAACAAATATTATAAGATATGTAAAAAATTCCACAATGTACTCATTTTACTAAACTTTTGTCAATCTGTCGTCAAATAATATTCTTTGCGTGCACTTTTAAGTTTTCTTGCTAAAAATTATTTGTTTTTTTTTTCTTATAATTTTTTTTATGCGAATATATATTATATCAATGCAAATATCGAAGCCGTTAATTTTTGCATTTTATTTATTCTCTCTATAGGCAAAATTGTTTTCATTTTTCTGTTCACTTCGAATAAATGCAAACCGATATAAGAAAAAAGAAGAAAAAATGTTAACTTGCAAATGTAATTGTTATTAGCAGATTTTAATAACAAAAAATCCACATTAGGAATATTTCTTGTTAAAGTATATTCTGGTCTGAAATTGCTTGCTCTAATTGTTTGCATGATACGTGGCCATCCAAATTCAAGATTAAATTTTTTTCTTCTACTTCTATTGTTTTTTTACTTAATATTTGATTATTTAGTAGACCAATTACACAGAAACGAATGCATATTATGTGTATTTTAACGCAAAAAATCGTTTTTTTCTTCTGACGTTGCTCAAGCATTTAAGAAAATTTTGCTATGCATTAATACATAACCACATTTACAATGAGGCGTTTGCAGATGAAAAGAAATCGGTTTTTTTCTGGTAATGTTGAAATGATATGTCCAATTATGTTAAAAAAAAAATTTTATCAATGATTGCTGATTGTTTATTTGACAATTTGACAAACAAATCGTGCAAATAGATGTACATTTCAGATATTTGCAGGGAGAAATAAATCGTGATTTTTTAAATTAATTTTTAAAGTATATTGACAATAAATTGTGTGAATCAATTTTTTAATTTCTCTCTGTTTCTTCAACTTATATAAATTAATTATTATCCTAAAATCAATTCTTATAAAAAATAATAATAATAATAAAAAATGGTACGATTTTGTTAAAAACCCATTTATATAAGGTGAAAATTTCTTTTATAACTAAACATTTCAGTATTTGCGTTAACGACTGTTGTCACTCTGTTTTGTAGGGGATCTTGAGAAAGCACAGCCCAATTCACTTTCATCACCTTTATTTGTACACTCTTACAAGTAAATCACATTAGTTTACTGGGCGAGAGCCGACAGACTACTGAACTCGTCGCTCCAGTTGCTTTACGCAAATAGCCGACACAATCGTGGCGCCATATTGCGACACTGGTGAAAAAGCGTAACTCTCACACTTCTTCCCTCCTTCAACGACTTGTCTGAACTATAATCTATCATACAGAAATACCAAGAGCTTAATGTAATTTCTTGAAATAATTGTTGTCATTGGTCTGAATTGGATGACTAGATCCGCAAACAGGACCCTGCTATCCAGTCTCCTCCCCAATCGCCTCGTTCTTCAATAATCCTCTAAGTCATCTTAGGATCTGCTAAAAAAAAAATAATAAAAAATAAAATAATTAGTGCGAGCAATTTATAAGTTCTATTTGTTAAGTCTAATTTGTGTTTGAACATCTTATCTCTAAGGTATTGGTGGGCTTCTAACGGCAGCGGTTTGCTCATAATGTCGACTGTATTTTCTTTTGTAGGGATCCATCTAACATTGATTCTACTTGACTCTACACAATCTTTAATATCATCACCATAGGTGTGAGCCATGTGCTTTTTATATCCGTTTTTCTCTCCTTCTTCTGAAGGATTTTTGATGTATTCTACCGGATCATCAAAATTCTTTAGCTTGTAGCTCCCTTCTTTTTGAGTACAATCTCTAGATGATTTAATCACCAGTTTCCTATAGCTTTGTCTAATAAAATCAGTTCAAGGCACGCCTCACTCATTGCCAAGTATTCGGCCTGACACGTCGAGAACGTGACGTAGGACTGTTTGTGGCTCCTACAAGCCACCGGATCTCCAAAAGGTGTAATCCTGTACTAACTGGTTGAAATGGAGTTCTCTAAATCTCTAAAACTAGCATCAGTCATAGCTTCTAGATTATCTATTTAAGCTCTATCAGTTAATCCCAATTCTGTTGTTCTTCTAAGATACCTAAACACTCTTCTGACATTTTTCTAATCGTCTTCGGATGTATTTAATTGTTTTCTGACCATATAATTTACTGCAAATGCTATCAATACTCTTGTAGACCTCGCTAAATACAGTAAACCACCTATGGCATCTCTAAATGGGACGTTGATCAATTTTTCCGAGACCTCTAAATTCACATCTAGTTCGTTTCTCTTGTCTAATCTATTAGTTATCTGTTTAGTCACCATGCGGTCTTTTGTGGTTTGCTTTCGCTCATGTTAAATTTTTCTAATATATATCTATGTATCCGTTTTGATTTATCGTCATTATTTTGTTTTCTCTATCCCTTCTAATATTTAAGCTCAAGTAATTTTTCGGTTACCCAAGATCTTTTATTTCAAAAGCTTTGCTTAAACTTGTTCTGATTTCTATCAGTTTGTTATAGTCATTACTAGCTACTAGTATGTCATCTACATACAGGACTAATACTACTATTTTTCCTTCTTTTCTCCAGGTAAATAGACATGGTTCATGTAAATCGTTCTTTAAATCGAGTTTGACTGCTTATTCAGAAAATCTTTTATTCCATCTCTTAGAAATAATTTTTAAGCCATATAGGGTGCGCTCTAATTTACATACCTTGGTTTTCTTCGTTCTTTTATCATACTGTAACCCTTTCGGTATTTCCTTGTATATCTCTTTGTCTGGTATTCCATATAGAAATCCTGTTTTGACATCTAATTGGCTAACTTCTAAGTCATGTTTGTTTATGATTGCTAATACTGATCAGACCACTGCTAATCTGGAGACTGGGACATATTTCTCTTTTAATTCGTACGTCTTTTTGTCTCTGAACCCTCTAATTACAAATCTATTATTTAATTTACTGGCTTCATCTTCTTTCCTTTTTCTTTTAAATATCCATCTATAGTCTATTATTTTAAGTTTACTGTCATCCTCTATTGTTTCTGCTCTTTCTACTAGCTTCCAAACTTGATTATCATCCATAGATGTAAGTTCCATTCTAATTGCATTTTCCCATTTTACTTTGTGCTCTGAATTGATTGCATCTTTGTAATCTATTGGTTCTTTGTTTATGATGGCTAAGAGCGCGTGTTTTAGCTCGGCTCCTTTTAGGTCCTTATCAAAGGATCCTTCTACATCGTGTCTGCTCAGACAGCAGGGCTGCTGTCATGGCCCTGAATGGAACAACGACCACGTCACTACTAGTCTAAGAGTGCTTTGAGGCACTGAATAGGCTAGCGGCAGACAGCCGAGTCACTCTGCTTTGGATCCCTGGACACTGTGGAATCAAGGGCAATAAGATATCGGAAACGCCAGATAAACTAGCAGCAAAACAAAATTTTATTAGACCTGAGCCAGTTGTAGGCATTTCCAGTAGGTTAGCTACTAAAAATATTAAGAGTTGGCTGACAATGGAACATAAAAACGAGTGGAGCTCTGTCTCTGGCTGCAGACAGGCTAAAACACTCCTAGGCTAAACCCCACCGAGCGAAGGAATTACTCAAGATTTGGAGAAAGGACGTCAAAATTCTAACACAAATATTTATAGGACACGAAAACCTCCAGTACCACAGGCATAAGATAGGGCTTAAAGAAAGTCAACTCTGTCGACTGTGCGGAGAGGATAGTGAGACATATACTCATATCCTCTGTCACTGCCCTGCGATTGCGGGGAAACGTGTAATACTCACAGTCAGTATCTCCATCAATGAGCGTGGCAGCGATCCTCTCCCTTTAGAAAGGGCTATGGAGTCACGCTTAAGGCTTAGAAGGAGACGCAACGGGTTTACCCAGGCGTCAGGGGCTGTAACGTTCTCAACCCAGAATGTATATGGAGCTCATATGGTCGATGCTAGTTCTAAAGTTTACATTATGTTTGTTTCTATTATTTAGAACAAAAACTAATTTATTTGTGAAGTTGGTGGTAAAACCATTATTATTTAGTGTTTCTTTAAAAATTTGTAAATTTTCTTCGTAAAAAGATATATTCAAAAGTTTTAGAGCTATGTCTACCAGGCTATTAACAATTCCAATTGTGTCAGATGGATAAGTGATAGATTTAAAATTTGTGTATGTACCTCACCAAGTCTGTTCACAAAACCAAGTAGAGTAGATTTGAACGTTGTTGTTAGCGAGTTGTACATCTAATAACCTTATGTTTTTTTTTCATATTTTACAGTGAATTCTATAATGAATCTAGTGGAACTCCATATACCTGTTTGTAATATTTATTTTAAAACCTAAAACATGCATTTTCTATATGACATTTTAAAATTTTGATGAAGAATTCTAAAGGTAATTTGGTGCGTAATTTGAGTTCGTTCGATCTCTCTCTACGAGAATGTCCATTAATGTTTTTTTAGAGTTTTCCATGTAACAGAGTTAAAAAAATTGATAAACCATATTTTTTTTCTAAAAAACAACGAAAAAATGAGTTTGTCCTCCGTAAATTACTCCTGACTTCAGTTCAAAAATACTAACCTAAGAAAAATGTATTTATACATATCTTTCACGTCCCGAGCAAACAGGTGATGGTTAAATGGAAATTTGAAAAGGCATATTAGAGTGCTGATTAAGTCAGGGTGGTAAGGCCTAAGACCTACACTTGAGTTCTTTTCACAAACGTTAAACCCGCGGACTTTATTCGGAAACGAATCAATTAACGTCAACGGTAGGTTATTTTAAATAATTATTTGTATTTGTAACTATAATATTGAAAAATTGTAAATTTTAAAACCTCCGAGAATTAATCTAAAAATTATTTTCAGAAAAAACTTCAGTTTCAAGGCCTCAGATGTCCGGGTGTAATATTTCCCTCCCGACATTCTCCCGATTCTCCCGTTTCTCCCGATTCTCCTGGTTCTCCCGATTCTCCTGGTTCTCCTGGTTCTCCCGATTCTCTCGGTACTGTACAGGACGGTATAATTTGGAACGTTAAATTAGAAGCAACAACTAAGCCCCCTATTTTGACGCCCCAAATGGAAGATTTAGGCATTTTTATCTATCAGGGCGCTAAAGTAGGGGCCAAAATCGTACTGGAAAATCCTCTACTTTAAAAAGTCAGCCCTTAAAAATATTAACGCAGAAAGTATTAAAGTAGGGCCTATATTGGGGCTCTATGATGATGTGGCCTACTTACAAGTTTCAGAGCGTGATATTGTTCTTGTTTCAATAAAGTTAAAAATGCCGCATAACCACACTCTTCGATCAAATTTTTCTACTTTGTACGTACGTCTAGAAACTTCTTACAATTACTATATATGGACCTAACAAAATTTATTTATTTGTACTCAGCATAACGCGCTCTTTGCAGCAAAAATTTAATTAAAAAAAACAATTGTTTACAATTCTCTATTTTTTTATACTTAGACCATTAAAATCAGCCTACGCTTTTCTTATTCGAGTGGGAGAAGCAATTAAACTAATAAAGCTTATTTTAGAAAATAGAATGTGTTAATAAAAAGAATGTTTTTGCATGTGGAATTTCCATTTTTATTGACTGATATTTTTAAAGTATTAGAACTATTGAAAGTCCATATCTTCTAGTAGAAAAATAAACAGTCTTGAAGGCTTGTATTTATTTGATTTAGTCTTCTATTTATTTAAATTTAAATTGCTTTTATCAAAAATTCAACAGTTTGAATAAAATATTCTTTACTTGTTAGTTAACAATTTTTTTTTTAGAAATGTTTTTTTACATTCAAAATTAAATTTTCTAATCTAAACTCTTTGTTATAAATGAATCTGCGCAGTTAAAATATTGTTTATTTTTCTGAAAATTCGTCCGTTTGCTAAATTCATCCATCTAGTAGAAAATAAATAATATAAGGTTAGTGGAATTAGACAGAAAATCGAGTCAATGACCAAAAATTCCGAGGGTCTTCAAAAAAATCATACAGTGGTTTTTTCCTATGTTAAACATAAAATTAAATTTTGCAAAACATGATGAAGTCGGAAATTTGTAAAAAAATTAATTTGAAAACTTCGCCCCCCCCCCCCCCCCCCCCCCGGGTTTTCTCAAATATCCACGTTTTGAGCAGCCACTTTGGATTAAAATTCAAAAAGGGAACACATTTTGAAAGTTTTTCATACACTTTTTCAAAATACAAAAATTCTCTACAGGATTATGTATACTACTCGAAAAGACAAACGATTCCACCAAATGACCTTTCTTGATCAAAAAAAAATTACCAGAAATGAACATTTTAAGCCAAATAACGCGCGATATGAAAAAAAGTCAAAATAAGAACAATCTTGCCGTATGAATGCCCTATAAGTTTGTCATAACGGGTTTTAGAATTTTGTTCAAAAGTCGAAAATTAAAATTTTTACAGCACAAAAAAAATCATGGAAAATCAAAATTAAAATTTAACGGTTTAACTGGGCAAAGTATGTAAAAAAAGGTGCGTGAACAAAAGTTGTACATTTTGAAACGATCTACAAATTTGTTACTTATAATTTGTTATTTTTTAACTAAATTTGAACATTTTACCTAAAGATTTAGATTCTTAACAACATTTATACTATATAGTCCATGCTATTTATGTTATAATCTTCTTCGAAAATTAAAGAATTAACTCGAGATCAAGCTAATTAGTAATAAAACAATAACAAATAAAACATTATGCTTTATAACTTTTTGTAAGATGCAAAGTCTTTAAGTCTCGCAAATACAGAAAATTCATTTTAATGAAGCTGACATATTTGTCAAATTATACCATAAGTTATTCATTAACAAATTTGAAAAACAGTTTCTAACCAAATAGTTGGATTGTACACCATTCTCAAACCAAAAGAAACGAATTTACAATTTATTTTTAACCAAACTCATTTTTAACCAAATATAAACTTTCGAATTGAATAGATTTTCAAGAAATTATCTGAACTTTGAACTAAGCAATTGAGCCTTCATACTCAATCGTTGACATGCACACCAAAAATAACAATAGTTAGGAAAAAGCTGATTGGCAACTAAATAGTAGAATTAATTACCTTTTTTAATGCAAAAAGACGAATTTTCAAGAAAAGAGTCAAATTTACAAAAAAAATGTTCATTTTCAACAAACTTTAAATTTTTAACAAAAATACTTGAAGTCGCAGTTAAATTTAACCAAAAAAGAAGAATTTTAAACAAAATAGCTAAATTCTCAACCAAACTAAGTTCCTTTACCACCATAATAATTGAATTTACAATAAACACACAATTATTAAAATTTCTAGATAAAGTAGATGAATTCTCACAAAAAATATGTTAGTTGGTATTATTTTACCCAAGACTGATTTTAATTTGAAATAAAAAAGTTCTATTAAAAATATTATTTTTTTTATACGAGAGAGGCAAATAAAGAGATAAAGAAAAAGTGACAAATATTCACTAAATTTTTAAATTTTTAAGCAAAAAAATTAATTTTCTGCAAAACAGTTTCATTTTAAAACCAAAAAATGAATTATAGACAAAAAAACTTGTATTTAGCTAAACATTTAAACTCTCGAACAGAATAGTTGAGTTTCTGATAAAGTCATTTTCAATCACAATGTTAAACTTTGATGTAAATAGATGTCATCCAAAAAATACTTTAATTTGAAATCAATCGCTATTGCAATAAACACAGAAATAACAAAGTGTTAATGACGCAAAAATGTCAGGGTATGATATCTGCAACAAAAATTACCCTTGCGGTGTGAATTCTGCATGTAGGGCAGAGATTCACACCTTCAGGTGTCGTGCGCGCAATAGTCTCCATGCCAAATCTTCTGTCAGCTCCACGTAAGTCCTCAGATGAACTCTGACTGGCTTTCTCGTGATGCCGACCTTCACCTGCCCCACTGGTCTGTTGCCGAGGTGGCAAATGGATCGAGATCCAAGACCTCGACCTCGGTGCGGGGACGAGCTCGCGCACGTTTTCCCCCTCACCAACTACCTCCTTTATGGTTGCTGAGAACTCAGCTATGCCTTTCGTTGCAGGACTTAACTCCACAAGCACATCTCCGCTTCTAAGTTGCCTGTCCCCGCTGACTTTTACGCCAAGGACATCACACCTAACTTTGAGCTTGAGGTCCTTGAGGACCTCCGCGTAGCTCAGACCCTCAGCCGGTTTGATAAGAACTGCTTGGGGTCTTGCTCGCCTTTGCGTCCTCCTCTGCCTCCCGGTATTACCGGATGCGTATTGCTCATTTCTTTCTGCCCTCTTTGGGGTCAAAGTTACTGCCGTAACCTCACGGGTCCTCGGCTTCTTAATTGTTTGCTTAGAAGAGCTCGCCTTCACTGGACTTAGGGTGGTCTCCCTCTCTCGCTTCCTATCTTCGGAAGTGGGAGCTACGAACGGATTCATCATTCTGAGTGCAGCTTTGGCTAGTACTCTTCCTAGCCTTAGCCTTCTCCTTTCTGCTTCACACTCTCATCCTGGCAGTTCTGCCTACATTCTCGATGAGGTCCCTATAGAGCCCCTCGCTCGTGATTGAGCGATCGCGGAGTGTGTCTACCAAACGCTCCGTCTCTTTCTGGCCTTCCATAATTGGAAGCCACATGTTTGCCTTTGTGTGGCTAAAATTCCGCAGTTCCGTTATTGTCTCCTCTAAAGCGATGAGGAGAGGATGCTGCTCCATTAATGTCACCTCAATCTCCACTACGTCCCTCTTATTGACGGACTTCTACCCTTCCTCCGTCACGTCCAAAGGACCACCTAACTCCTCACAAACGCTCCGGTTCACATCTTTAACTTCTTTTTGTAAATAATAATACTCCATAATGTTCCCACGAGTAAATAGGGAAGTAAAGGTATATCTTCGCAGAGCCCTGCATACGGCGGTAAGGTCTATATACTCTAGGAGGCGACCTGGTAACCTAGAGATACTGTTCGAGACACCACTCCCTGGTTGCACTCAGTCCTCGGCACGGTTGTTCACGCCTTGACTTGGGGTCTAAATGTGTTTGGTCCGCGAGGCGTATTTTATTTCCGCCTTACCCTCTGTTTCCAGCGAGCAAAATGAGAAAGACAGACTAACAGTTAGTGGGATAATCTGTCTCTCCCGCGCAAGAATCTGATTGGCTGTTTACCGCTCTCCTTTAAATAAAGGTTAAATAGTTTACATGTATGGGCAAGTAAAGAGTTATTTATGGAACAAAATTGAAAAGAGCATTAACGTGACTGTGCGAGAGAGATAGTTTATCCCCAGCCCCAGTCAGTGGTGTCAGTACGCGGATATCTCTGGTATGCGCAGTAGTTATTCCTGTGTATTTTTAGGTTATGCAAGGCCATGTGCCAACTTAAAAATACACAAGAATCACTACTGCGCATGCTAGAGATATCCACGTTTACACAGAATAGACATTTTTATCTTAAATAATTTGAAGCGAATTTTTGTTACTTGAAATATTTGCGCTAGTGACAGAAATATGAGTTTCTCAATTGAGTCCAATCAATTTAATTTCACGGTATTTATTTTGTTCTACGTGTCCTAATTAGAGACTCATTTGAGATTCCTCAAGCACCTATCAGCGGGACCTTAAGCGAAAGCCTAATGAAATCGTGGTTATTAGTAAAAGCGAAATCCTAAACTCTTCCATTTTTATGGTACATATCGAGCCGTGAGGGTCAAAGGTCGCGCTACGATTTACGCACTCGCTAAGAAAACGAAAAGGTATAAATAATATTTAGTGTGTAAAAAATAGTAATCATATCTTTGTGCAAAATCGAGCATATCCTGCATTTTCCGGATGTCCTCTGCTCTAGTGCGGCGTAAATTTAATTATGGTTTAGATTTTGTTATCCAAATATTCCTCAACCCGAATTTAAAGATTAAATGCATTTTTCCAGTGAACCAATTGTTGGAAGTCAAAGCATGCTGGGATGAAGGGAGGATTACGATATTTAGATTACTGGAGGTGATATCAAGGAAAGACTATCTTTGCTTAATCGAGTTGATACCCAAAAATCCCACCGATTTTTAATGATGTGACTTCATCCTGACTCCTCGTCGTGATCAATTGCCCTTTGAATGACCTTTAGGTTGTCAGATTTTTATGCTTCGTATCTTGTATTCTGATATCGTCTTGGTATTTAATTGTTGTTATGTATAGTTGATCTGGATTCGCCTATTTTTCATGTAAATTCTTCTCATTTTTATAATCAATTGTGAGGTCTTCTTTTGCCACATTTTAGAAAATTCCATCTTAATATCTCTTGCTTTTTCGATTTAAACTGTCGATTTTGAACTCGATTTTTACTCATGTAAATAATTTAACCTTTCACGCGTTATTCAAATTTTGCTCGACAAACAATTTTATGTCTCAATGTGTGAGTGTATGTATGCTCGTTAATACTCGGGTATGTTTATAAATTTATTTATTTGGACATTGATATAACCAGCTATTTATTGTCGATAAATATATTTTATATTTCTTGCTCGTAGTCCTTGATTATTTAATCTCACTTAACCTGTCTACATATTTTTCTCTGATTATTGCATGTTAATCAAATGTAATTATTAACGATTTGATTATGGTCACAAATTCCCAGATTGAATTAAAATTGAAATTGTGAGATGCTAATTTAAATCAATTTTTAGAATGATTCAATACAAAACATTAATCGAATCCTTCATTTTTTTTAAATTGATTCTTCATATATTTTTGCTTCCTTCGAAGAGGTTCAGTGTAATCTTTTTATGATACTAGTAAAAAAGAAACTGGTTACAAATTCGTAACTTAATACGAATACATAGTAGAGAATAGGCATGTTAAGAGTACTATAAAAGTAGAGCATATGCATGCTAAATTCTTGTTCGCGAGACCTTAGTTTAAAAAAAAACATTAGGAAAACGTATGAATTTAATTTGATCAAAATAAAAACTGTTTCATCAAATTGTCTATTCCGAGTCGTTAATCTAGAAATTTTTTTAAAAATTTCGAAGCAATAATTTATTTTAAAAGTAAATTTTATAAAACCTTTTAAGTATTTTTATTATTATTCATAAGAATAATTCGTTAATTTAAAAAAATGCTTATTTAAATTTGAAATAAAAAATACGAGAACTGAATCTGAAATTATTTATGGACTATAGAACTACTTAATTTAAATAATAATGTTTCGGATATTTAGTGTCGTATTCTTTTGTATTGTATGAGTGTTTATATCTTGTGTGAGTATTCTCTTCTCTCTCTTGCGTCTACAAGGTATCGTTCTTATCTTGTAGACGCTAATATACTTTTCCACCGTGAGACGTTTCGAGGTGGTCAGGGTCAGTGTCGAATGTTACTATGAAAAATAACTATCATGACTCAGTGACTTTTTACTATCAAACATCAAATCCTGCATGTGTAACTGTTTTTCTCTTGAAGTGCTATTCTCATCAAATAATTTATTTTTCGCCAATATGTAAATTTTTACTTAATTCTCGTATTTTTTGTTTTGTAATTATTAAAATGCAGGTCATAGAATCTCGACTTGAACTTCTTGCCAACAAAATAAGCAAATTTATATTTATAACTCGAGCATTTAGCATTTTTTTGACAATGAATAATGCTTTGAAAAATATAGTAAACATTCTAAACATTCATGCGTTAGCAAGAGTGATTCGATAAACTAGATTAGATGGCATCGGAATCCCACCCCTGGTAATTTTAATGATGTTGCTCCTAACTAGAAACCTAGTTTTACAAAGAAAAAATTTCAAAACAGTAACATCTGACTTTTTGTGTCCCACTCAGTGGGTATTGCGTACCCCACATGCTCGTTATGTCGTACCCCGAGTTCGAGAGATATCTGAATCCCTTACGAGATACAGTGAACACAGTTATAATTTTACCTGCAACAAAATATACCCCCAAGTTTTCACTGTAAATCAAAAAAGACATTTTTTTAGAAAATAGCTAAATCCTTAACCCAAGAGATTAACTTTCTATCCATAAAAGACCAATACACGTATCTTGATAGGAGATAACATTCATTCATTCATTTTTTGGAATATTTCCAAAAATTCTAAAGGAATATCACTTTTTGAATTTGTATCGAAATTGTTAAAAAAATATTTTCTGCAATAAACAACTACAGGGCCAAATACTCAATGTATATTTATTGAATAAAAAAGGAGAGGGAAATATTAATCTGCTTTTTAGAAGGAAAGTATTAATCTGCTCATCAACTTAATCAGAGTTTTTAGTGTACTAACTATCACTCATAGCACACACAAAAAAAGTTTCGTACGCTCTACAAAAAATTCCCTTCAAAGTACTAACACTAGGTGCCGCGGAAATAATCAATAGAAATTAAAACTGTCATTAGGATAATTTTCAAGTATTTTTCTCGTGTGCCAGACAATTTCACAATAATTTCAAAAACTCATAATTTTTTCTTTCATCAAATTTTGAAAAAACTTTGCCGTTTTGAATTTTGATCAAGTAGAAAACTTTAACGGAGATAGTTTTTAACTTTATACTTTATATCTGAAGAAGAATTTAAATAAAATTTTCTAACCTATCACGAAAATATTTTCCCCATTTTTCGGACCATTTTGAAAATTGCTTAAAAGTGTATACGTTTTCTAATTTTCATAGAAATTTAAATTACATTTGGGCAATTTGAATGTCTTATGCCTATTCATTAGACAATATGTAAAAAATGTATATATTTTTTTTTTAACTTTTAAAAGTGCTTCATATTTGTTAATTTTAGTGGGAAATATCTGGTCACGAACTTAAACTTCATGTTGAGAACTTTAAGCAGTGTATCAAAGGCTGACTAGTTTGGACAAATCCTTCAAAAATTGGCGTGGATACAGCATTCAGGTAAACATACATATATACATACATACATACAGGCAGACATGGTATAGTTTGCATGGTCAAGTCTGCAAATTTTTCATTCTCATTTATAAAAGTGTAATGTAATCATCCAAATTTTCAATCTCTGTTTTTCAACGGATCTCTACGTTTCGCAGCTCACAGAGTTCGAATATCATAAAATTTTGTCGTTGCCTATCTGTCTGTATGTCTTTCTGTATGTCTGACTGTCTGTAAGTTTTTCTGTCTGTATGTGTGCCCTTATGTCTATACACTGTATTTATGCCTGTCTATATGTGTGTATCCTATCTAGTCTTAACTCCTTTTCAGAAAAAGGAAAAAAAAATTTAATAGGTTAAGAAATAGCAATACCTGCTTGATATAAAATATATATGTATTTCGAAACTATTACCATCAAATATGATAATTGGACAAGAATTCAAAAAGTTGGATTATTTTCAAAAATGTTTAATTTTTGTTTGTTTTTTCAATTTTTACTATGGCTAGCAAAAATATTTTTCTGCATATCAAAATAAGTCCCATGATTATTTCAGATTTTTAGAAACGATATCTGCAGTTAGCAGAAACCTTTTAAAGTTTGAAACTTTGGAAACCGTGATTTTTTCAATAGACTTCATTTTTGGCTCGCTATTTCTTCTTCGAATCAGTTTTTACTGCACGACTTTATTTATTTTGATGTAAAAAAAGATTTTCAAAACATTTTATTGTATAAGAAAGACCTGGCGATTAATGTGGTTAAGCAGAATATACTTCTTATTTCATAATCAAAGTTTCCAAGATAATAAAAAATGGTTCTGGGTTACTGTGGAAATCAGCAAAGAGCTGCAAAATTTGAGTAAAATAAAATAAACTGCCAAAATTTGCATTTTCTTTCTATTATTGGTGTCAAATGATAAACAATTTTAATTCAGATTTTTGTTAATGTTCTATTTGAAAAAAGTCATAGACAACATTTTGCAACAATTTGTCAGCTGTCAATATGATAGCTAAAATAAGTATAAAACGATAAGCGATAAAGAATATTATCTTTACTTTTTTAGGTCTGGGATAGGAAAGATTTGAAGAAGGAAAAACCTTGCAAACAAGGTTTTTCCTTATTTGAATTAAGTGAAAGGCTTCAGCAATGGAAAACATGACAAATCAGATTTCCGTAAAAAGAATGCGCTTGTGTAAAATTCGCATCCTAATTGAAACAATAAGATCACATTATTGTGAAATATTTGCATGTGCTACATTAGTTCCGCCAGCAATTTATATTACTTTAAAATAATAAAGTTATAATTTGGGTGATCGGAACAATTGTTGGCCAACCTCCCCCCCTCCCTTTACTTACAAATAAAAAGGCTAATAAATAGTAAATAACATGTTTAATTTTCGATACTTGAAAATTTAAAAACATGAACAACATTTTTTTATTCCTCCAGTGTACATCTAAAATGTTAAAGTATGCAAATTTTGACTTTAGACATTTTTAACATATAAAACGACCAAACTTTTTTCGTTTATATCTAGAATGAACAAAAAAAATTCATAAAGAACATGGAAAAAATCATAAAGCAATCAATGAAATGACTTTCCTTCTCTTCTTTATTTTTTTACTCTTTTTTATTTTGGTCCAAAGGGAAAACCAATTTCTTTCTTTTCTTTTTTAGGGGAAAGAAAAATAGGAAAAAATTTGTTTTTGAGATTGCAATAGGAAACTTTAATGTTGGTTCTCCAAATTTGGTTTTTAGAATCTTAATTCTATTTTTAGGAATTCTTCAGCTTTATTTGTGGAAATTAATGAAATTTGTACAAATTAATGAAACTTGGTGGTAACGTGAGGAAATTAAAGGTCACCTGAACAACGTTATAGCAACTTACGGGATGTCAATTGTGATTCACGGAAATGTATGGTAATTTCCGGAAATTTTTGATGGGTTAGGGAAGGTTATGGTGAATTACGGAGATTTTTAAAAATGAATGACAATTCACATATAAATAATGGGTACACGTAAATATTAATGTATTTGACATAGGCTGGGAAAAAGTTTTAGTTCAAGCTGTTAAAATAATCATTTTTAAAAATTGATTAATATCATATGAAATTTTTACGTGTACCCATAAACTCAACTTCCTGCTCAAATATGTTAGAAGAATTTCACTTCGCATTTATTTCCTTCCATCCGTATCTAAAAATGAGGCCTCGTTCGGTTTCAAAACGGTAAAATTATATGTTTTGCCGCACTCTGAACAACATTTTTTCCGAAATACGTGCAATAATGATAAAAATTTATATGTGTGATTTATCAATGGATTATATGCTACTTACGAACAGCATTGCGGTAAAATATTAACATGTAGAACAACAGGGTAAAATTAACCGTTTTCGTCATTCTAGAAGCAGGAAAACTGAATTCTCAAATGTTTCGTAAACTTCAACTGCCAAATCTTGAGCTGGTTGTACTCATAAAGATACCAGCCTTCTCGTCAAATTGACAAACATTCTCTCTACACTTAGACGATGAAATGACATTTTTTTGGTATATGAAAAGCCTATTTACCATCCTTGAAACACTTTCATATCCAGGACGTAGACTCGATTTGCACGCCCTAATCGTCATTAATATTTTTAAATATTGATACTTGCGGGTTGCTGTAGACACTTGTCGATTTCACATTTTTTTCACCGGTATTTTCAATTTTTCCAGGTATAATTGTTCATATTTCAAATTTAAAGTTTATTATGCCTTAGGGTCCAAATATGAAATAAAATAATTTGAATCCAAAAAGAATTTTAACTCAAAGTTTATTTTATTGAAAACACTCCTTTCAAAATCCTCCTCTCCTATCAATTTTCAAGTAATTACCTAATTCCAACACAAATTTAAAATAATTTAAATACATACAATGTACACAACTTAAATTATTTAAAATATTGTTTTTCAAGTGTTATATCTGATGGCTCTATGATTGAATTTTTTACATCACAAGAGTTATGTTTTCAAAAATTGAAAATCTCAAAAAGAAGTGTTCTGAGTAGAATATATGATTTATTAAAAAGTAGATATTTAGGTCACCATCGAGATATTGTTGAGTTCAGATTAAACGAATATTTTAAAAATTTATCATGTTGAAATTCCTGATGATGTGGCTGAAATTTTAGCCTCAGGAAATAACTTTGGAGTTCTGATAAATGTAAACAAAATTCCGGTAAATAGTCTAATTGCATATATTGAAAATTTAATTAGAAACATAAAAGAAGAGGATGTAAAATTTAATATCAGGGAAACTGTCACTAATGTAGTTTCTAATCATAGAAATAATAACAATTTTAAAAATATAGAAAAATCAGTTCATTTAGATGAAAAATTTCAAAAGGAACATGAAGATTTATTTTTTTTTTAAGCTGACAAAGGCAACTTAAATGCTGCGGTAAACAGAGATGAATTAAACACTAATATTGAAAACATTCTTAAGAATAACAAAAGATTAACAAAAGCATAATTAATGATAAAGTTGCTTATCAATTAAAAATTCATAATAGTGTTGTAACTAAAGCCTATACTCTCCCCAAAGTTCAGAAACCTGATTTAAGTTGAAGATTAGTTGTTTTTATGCAGTTGGTTCTCCTACTTATAATCTATCAAAATATATTTCTAACATTCTAAAACCTGTATCTATAATTAATAGTTCTTTTGTAAAAAATAGTTGGGAACTCAAAGATGCTCTAAAAAATATAATTGTACCAAAAAGCCATTCAATAATCTCTTTAGATGTTGTGTCTATGTTTAACAGCATTCCAATAGATCTTGCTCTAGATTGTATTAAAGAAAAACTAATTGAAAATCGTACTATGACAGAGATCACAAAAAATTAATTTCTCATTGCTACTAGAACAGTTTTTAACGGTATCCTTTTTTCTTTCAATAAAAAATTTGATAAAACAAGTTTCTGGTTGTCCCATGGGTTCTCCAGTGGGATTTTGTAACCTATACGTGGCGCTTCCCCAGGCTGCGGATAGCGGAATGCTCGCTGGAAACAGGGGTTAGGGCTGAAATAAAATAGGCTTTACGGACCAAACAGACTGGGTGAACGATACACCGAGAAAAAGCCACCCAAGTTAAGGTGTTTACAACCGTACTACTCGTGGGAATAGCATGGAGAATATTAAAACAAATAAAGACAGGAGTGTGTGTGAGAAGTTGGGTGGTCCTTTGGACGTGACGGAGGAAGGGGAGAAACCAGTAAACAAGAGGGATGTAGCGAATATGGAAGTAACACTCTTAGAACAGCATCATCTCCTCATGAAGTGACTGAAGAAAATTAACGACCTGCGAGATTTCAGCAGTACAAAATCGAACATGTGGCTTCCAATTCGGGAAGGCCTAAAAGAGACGGAGAGTAAAGACCTCATCGAGAATGTAGGTAGAACTGCCAGAATGAGAGTGTGGAGCAGAAAGGAGAAGGCTAAGGCTATAAAGAGCACAAGTCAAAACTGCACTCAGACTGAAGAAGCTGTGGTCGCTCCCACTTCCGACTATAGGAAGCGAGAGAGGGAGACCACCCCAAGTCCAGTGGATACGAGCTCTTTCAAGCCAAGAATTAAGAAGCTAAGGACTCACGAGGTTACGGCAGTAACCTCGACCCCTAAAAAGGCTGAAAGAAAAGAAGAACCTTCTTCTTGTGATGCCCGGAAGGTGAAGAAGATGCAGAGGCGAGCACGACCCGAGGCGGTCCTTATTAAACCGGCCGAGGGTATGAGCTACGCGGAGGTCCTCAAGGGCCTTAAGCAGAAAGTAAACCCTGGCTATTAAGAGGGCTAAAGGCTTCCGTGAAGCTACCAGACGAGATAGCGGCGAGACTTTCACGCACAGGACACCTGAAGGTGGGATGGGTGTCCTGTCGAGTGCGCAAGAAGACGGAGACGCTACGGTACTACCGCTGCTTAGGCTTTGGACATATGGCAGCAAGGCGTGGGGACCCAGACCGTCAGAGGGCCTGTTAGAGATGCGGCAAAGAGGGATATAGGGCTGCAACGTGCGAACGCACACCGCAGTGCTACCTCTGCGCCGCCAAGAACGAAAAGCCCTGGACAGACGGGGACGATGCGGGGCTTGGCGTATAGGGAGGCAGCCTCGTTGAAGAAGCCTTCCGGACGCGCAAGCTAATAACGTACCTAGACAGGTTCGATAACAAGCCCAGACCTGCAGATAAAGCCTAAGCTGGGATAAAAGAGGAAAGCCGAGGCGCGGCTAAAGAACGGCACCCGCCTGAAATAATGCGAAAGCGGTTTTTTAGTGGGTCGTTAGTAGCATCATTATAGTGATCAATTAAGATCTTTGTCGATATTTATATATACTAACACCGAAAAGTGCGGGCCCTTCTGGGTGTGTTATTAGAACATTTTTCACCAGCCCTCTTAAAAAAAAATAGGTTCTCTATTTTCCCCAATAGTTTCTAATCTAGTTATACAGGATGTGGAAAAAAGAGCTCTAAATTCATTGGATTTTACATCTATTATAAATAAACGTTAAATTTGCGACATTCTAACTAATATTCCTACTAACAAAATTGAAGTTTTTTTAAAAGTATTCAATAGTATTGAAGTCCCTATAAATTTTTCCCACGAATGTGATATTAACGGTGTCATAAATTATCTTGATTTGCAAATTATTAAAACTTTTAGTGGAAACTTATTAACCAATTGGTATAAAAAGTAGTATTGGTATAAAACTGAGTGATATTGAATCTAGAAAAAAATGTAAATATTTAAAAAAAAACTTTGTCACATAACAATTATCCGCTGGATTTAATTAATGAAATTGTTGCGGAACGCATTCATGAGATTTATAATACTAGTAGATTCTCATAAAAAATTCAATTTAAAAGTTACATTATCTTATACTCATAGATAATCTGAAATATTAAGAAATTCTCTTCAAAAGTTTAATATAAATGTTTATTTTAAAAACTAAAGAGATTGTTATATTAAGAAATTAAATACTGGTTTGTCACAGCATTGATGGAATTTTGATCATTTGTTTGATTTCGACGTTAAAATCATAAAAATTTTAACTGCAGAAAAAAAAGCATCAGCTCCGTATTATTGAATCTATTTTTATAAATAAATTTCGAAATAGTTCTGTTAATTTAAATTCCGAAATTCTAAATGTTAATAAAATGTACCAAAGTATATCTGAATAATTCATTTTTCTTTAATCCAAAAAAAAACTTTCTTAAATCCTAGATTTAAATTTTTCGCACTTTCACATCATACGTTTTAATGAAAACGCGTTAGCGTTTCAAAGATGTTCTTCATAAACCGTCTTCGTGTATTTTTGACTTGTCATTCTGTGTTTATCTTTACCATGCTGCGACCAAATCTGTATTGTAAAATGTAGTTTTTACAGTTATAGAAGTCTCATTTTATTTTTGAGCCTTTCAATTATTGTTTTTTTTTATAAAAACTGACCTTTATGACAATGAAAAATTGATTATAGAGATTATAGAGAAAAGAGAGAAGAAAATAGAGAAGAAAATAGAGAAAAAAGTTTACTCCGAAATGTTATTTTTGTATCTCTAAATAGCAGGTATTTACTTTTAATTTATTGTTAACTTCCAAATTATATGTTTATTTGTATTTATTTATTTTAAATATGTTTTAAGATCTTTAAAAAAAGTACACATGTGTAGCGAAACTGTAAGTAGAGGAGGATTTTGAAATGCGTTTTTTCAATGAAATAAACTTTGAGTTAAAATTGTTTTTTTTTACTCAAATTATTTTATTTCATATATCGACTGTGAGAAATAATAAACCTTCAATTTAAGATATTGATATTCATCGTTCGAAGAAGAGTTTTGATTTGAAAAATCTGATTTCAAATCATTAAATAATAATTTTTTATAGTACGGAGCAGCTATTCTGACAATCAAGTCCGAATATGTACACAGTTTGGCGAGTTTATTATATGCATTTTTACGATTTTTTAAAAAGAAAAATGACGATCTTATGCGTATTTAAAATTGTGGCTTTGTTTATTAAGAATAAACCCAATTTTTTTAATGTTATATAACTTTTGATCTAACCCAAAACTATATTTTTGGTCAATTTTTTGTTGAATCTATACTATCATGAGAAAAATATTTTGTAAATTTTATGCGGGCTAATTAACTTTTGCGGCCAGGAGAATTTTTTTTCTTAATATCGAATTTTTAAATTTTTCTTGCTTACAACAACAGATACGGAAGAATGTTAAGAAATTGTAGTGCATAGATAAAAAAGTTATATTTTACTCATCACTATACACATTTATGATATCTTCAAGTGTTTCCGTAAAACATAAAAAAATTGAATATTTATTAAAAATATTCTCTTGGTCATAAAACTGGCTTAGCTCGCATAAGAAATGAAATATATTTTTTCTATATGATCAAAAAATTAGTAAAAACTGTTTTTGAATAATAAAAAATATGCCCGCTTTGCGAGCACATTCTTTTTAAGCGCTATGCGCGGGGCCATTTGTGCCAAGTTTGAGCGCGCCTATGGCGCGCGGGGACGCTCTAGCGATTCGCGCTTGTTTTCATACGTTAAATGCGTACACTATAACTAAATTTTTTTAAACATTATAAATATTAGAACTTAAGTCGTAAACTGCAAGTCAAACTTCTGAGGAAATAAATAAATAAATCGCATTTGTGGCATTCGTTGCTTTTCTGATTTCATCAAAAGAAAAAAGCAGTTGAAGCTCATTGATTACTGGTAGAAACTTATGGTGAACATGCTCTAGTGATTAGAACATGTGAGACATTGTTTCGTCAATTTAAAAGTGGAGATTTCGATTTAACAGACAATGAACATTCTGGTGCAGGGAAAAAGTTCGAAGACGAGGACTTGCAGGCGTTATTGGATGAAGACCCAACCCAATCGCAACAAAAATTGGCACAAACACTAAATGTGACCCAAAGAGCAGTTTGCCAACGTATGAAACCCATAGGAAAAATCCAAAAGTATGGAAAATGTGTACCACACGAACAGAACGATAGACAAATGGAAAATTCGAAAAACCATGTGTGAAGTGCTGCTTGAACGGTTCGAAAGGAAACCTTTTCTGCATAGAATTGTCAAGGGGGACGAAAAATGGATTTATTTTGAGAACCCGAAGCGGAAAAAATCATGGCTTTCACCTGGTCAGGTCGGCTCATCGACTCCAAGGCCAAATCGCTTTGGCCGTAAGACAATGCTCTGTGTTTGGTGGGACCTGGTGAGACGGTGAATACGGATCGCTACCGGCAACAAATTATCAATTTGAATCGTGCGTTGATCGAAAAATGGCCGGAACGGGCCTGAGGACATGGCAAAGTTATCCTACAACATGACAACGCAACGTCTCATACCGCTAAAGTGGTGAAAAACACATTAAAAGCATTGAATTGGGAAATATTATCGCAACTGCCATACGAATAGTTTCCCTCGAAAGAGAAAGTTTTTTTGGAATGGAATCCATGATTTGCCTGAACGATGGGCAAAATGTGTAGAATCCAATGGTCAATACTTTGAATAAATTTTTTTTGAGATTCCCTTAAAGGATTAAGTTTTTTCTTTATTGCAAAAACCGGAAAACTTCAACTAACACCCCTGGTATTAATTAGTAACCTCAATGGGTGTTACTAACTGAACAGTTGCAAAAAACAATACATGCTTTACTGACAAAAAGGAAGTAACGCCAAATACTCATTTTTCTTGATCTTAGTTGAAAAACTTCAAATTGAATGGTTTCCAAATAAAATATTTTAGACTTAAATAATATTTCAAATTTAATAAAAGTCTTTCATTATAAATACATACATTATAAATACATTATTAAATATATACAATTATAAATACATTCTATTTTTTGAGTTTTCAAGCATTTAAGACTTCAGCTTAAAATACTTTGAATTAAAATATATGCTTCAAAATTAAAAATCCAAAATTTTTAAAGTGAAAGATGTTTTAATTAGGCATTCTAAACTTAATGATATAATGGATAAAGATCACAATTTAACAAATTATTTAAAAAAAAAGTTTGTGTTCTCTACCCCGACTATAATAACCTTTGTGGGAAGGGGGGGGTAGGAAGTACGTTATAAGGTCGTCGTGTCGGTTCGCGAGAGTAAGGCGCGACACGTGACCCGAGAGCGTGGATAATGTTGGCCGATGTTTCGGGGCGTTGCTGTGGCGCAGGTTGGTTGGTTGGTCGGAGGGAATAACTGGACCCTTTTTGCCTTTTCGCTTATGAACAGGCTCCACGCTATAGCACCATCCATCGGACTGGTAGCGCTGGCCACCGCCCAACATGGTGACCTTTTTTTTTTTTTAGAAAAGAATTACAAGAAGAACGATTACAGACGGATGACTACAAAGAATCATACATTCGGGCGTGCTGTACGCGGACCCGAGGTGGTATGCGGTTCGGGGCCGGTGAGTAATGAAATCGCCGACGTCGACTGCCAGGCGGTGTCCTCTCGAGATGGCCCGGCGATCAGGGCCCACGTGGCGATGACTTCCGATGGTGCTGGCAGCGGAGTACTCGGCGGCGCGCGGAAAGCTTGCGGGAGCGCCGTGTGGAGCAATTCCCGGCCTCGTAAACTGCAACGGTGGAAACACGTAGCGATCCCCGTGAACAAATGCCGGAACTCTCAGCACGAGGGGCGCTACTCTATTGCGAGGTGCTCCTCGACGACGGGGGTCGCAGCTTCCTGGGCGGCTTCTCTTCTTTTCTAATAGGCGGTAAGCCTCCACTCATGGTGCGGCCGGGTTGTAGCCTCCTTGGGAACAGGAGGGTCCGGGTGCGGCCGAGTCCGAGCTGCCGTTCGTGGTTCCCGGGCCCTCCGAGTAGCGGTTCGCCGCCGGTGCGATTTGTATTGCCGAAGCCCGTTTCCTCTCGGCCTCCCTCCTCCTGAGTTCCGCGGCGATGTTCCGACGGTGCCACTCGGCTTCCTCCTCCTGCTGCCGGAAAGCGTCAAGGCGAGCCTCTTCCCGGGCCAGTGTGCACAGATCTGAAACGACTTACCTTCGCACACAATCAAAGCTCGTGTAAAGTGGTTGCGAAGAGGTGGTAGCGTAGCAAGACTGTAATTGCGCGCGCAACAACTTCTCCTCTTCTGAATTCGAAAGGCCGAAGATGCACGATTGCCGATCGGAAAAATTCGGCGGTCTTCTATTTA
>JAAAKG020121191.1:0-15064 GCA_010014905.2 Druon quercuslanigerum
AACCAAAAAGCATATATAAGTATATTTACAAATAGAGGTCAGACGAAGGACACGCCGAATACAAGGAAAAATAAATAAAAAGAGATTCTTTATTTTATGAATTATTTATTTAATTAATTACAATTTCTTTATTAATTACAAAGTCTGGACGGGCTGTGAGTCACAGTTGCACCTAACGCTAGGGTAGCAGCTTACTGGCCAGGGCGTAGTTTGCGTGGAAGAAACTCCATCGCGCCGGCAAATTAAAACATCAAGAGTTTGTTAACTACTACTCCAATTGATCTGAAACTTTTCAGAAAACTTCTTAGAACCTTTCTGAACAACTTTCTCGCTGGCAGTTTACGCTTGATAAAAATTCGCTCGACTCCCGAAATGCTAGAAGTTGTTTGTGCACGAATTATGCACCGTCTTCGAAAAAAATTATTAACAATTTTTTAAATCAACATTTTGATGTTTTGCGAACGACATCGGTCGCAAAATATGACAATTCATATTTTTGATAAGTTTTATTACAAAATATTATAAACTTTCCAGTTCGATGCGAGTTAAAGAGAAAAAAATCAAAATATTTTGATCAGAGAAAAAAAGTTTTTCGTAAATAATTCGAAAAATAAAAAAGCTACAACTTTTTTTATTAGAACAAAAAGATGCGAATTTAAATTTTCACTCAGGATACATATTTTTAAAATTAAAATTCAAGACTTCATGTTCAGGAGCTTAGGGGCCTCCCCACTTCAGCAAAATAATTCTATATCTCCTTTGTGCATTCGGCGCCTCAATTTATGGCTGCCACCCAAAACCAAATCAAAAACATTAAATTAATACAAAATTTGGCTTTGAACTTTCTTTCAAAGTGAAAAGTTACGCGGCGGGTAGCAACCATGAGCAAAAAAGCTTATGGAAATCTTGCCTCTACCATCCACCACTACGTATCCCTTTATCAATAAACAATATTCGTGTAAATTTGGTTTATACGTATCTATTTTCTAGGTCCCCCAATTCTGTTATGAAATTGTTCGCATTCATCGCATCATGACTAATGATTTCTGACATCAACTTGACAGAGAATTGGATTCTATTACAGGAGTCATTGGCTATTAGTCGTCATAATGTTTGCCCTGAAAACTTTTAAATTTTTTCGTGTTTTTTTGTTGTTAAAAAGTAGACACATTTCGGGTTTCTCTAAATGGGATATTCTGTTTATTTATAAATATATTTGTTCACTTCTGCAATTCTTTTAGATAAGTAACAATCTTCGAAGGCAAATGACCGTACATAAAACCTCAATCAGGTTCGGTCAACTACACAGAAAAAAATAAGGGTAAAAAGTGTTGCAGGTAATCATTATTTTGGGGTAAAGTCAGCTAGGGTAAGGGTAATGTCGGTCAGGATAATTGATAAGGGGGTAACTTATATCTGACATTACCCTGCAGCAGGGTAATGTTGCGGCGAAGTGTCACATGCTGACTTCATATATAAAGAAGCGGCTATAAATATTCAATTATCACATATTTACGCTTACCAAGTACTATAGAAAGATGGTGCAGGGCATTAGCCTTCGAATTGATGATCAAACTGTCCACTCAAAACACGTTAATTCGTCAAAATAATTTCAAAAGCAGAAAAGAGCTTAAAAGATGATTTTCACAGCGAGAACTTTTATTTAAATCTCTAAAGTAAATTATTTTCCAATTAACTACAAAAATCTTTGCATGTCTATGGTTAATTATGGTGCTTCCATACTTTTACAGCTCTGGGCATGTTTGGTTTTTATCCCATAAGAGTGAGAAAGATGAAGAGCACTTTTGTCCAATTTTTTTGTTCTTTATCTTTCTCACTCTTATGGGACAAAACTAAACTTGTCGACAGCTGGAATGGCCTGTAAGAACTATTAGAAATCTTGCGATAATGGCCAGATACATATTTATTGAAAGTGCGGGATCGGTACTTGCACTATTCCTTATCTGCTTGAACGAGATTACTTTAACCACTGACAGAAAGGTGTTGATAAGCAGGTAAGTTATATTAATAATTACCTAATTCTCAAATTTCTCCAATTTACCAGTGAGTATTAGTGTCTTAAAATAAAATTTGCCTTGGCGTTCGAAGCAGTGCTCCCATTTTTGGAGCACTGCATTTCAGGACACCATATCATTCACAAACTTGAAGGATGGAATTTCTCCCACTATCAACGTCCTTACGACCAACTAAATCTGGTGAAAATCATTACTTCTAAAGAAAATACGATGACCTATTTTGACCTTAATACTTAGTAGTGCAACCTGAAAGCCCTAACCATTATGCACTAATTATTATGACAATTCTTTAATTTTGCCGACCTTCCAGGATGGTCATCCATTACTGACACGAAAGGTCAGCTAAGTTTGCTGCCATCCGGGATTATCGAAACTGACTAAATGCCCCTCACCGCCTCACGATGTTGAGTACAAAGTTGGCTTCTAGTCCATGGACTACGCGCCTAGATCAGCAACTACGCTACGCAAAACTCGCCATATATTATAGACTAGTCCAGTGAACGAACTACACAAAATGACGAGAGAATTTCGGACAGTCTAATTTAAGTGTGCCTTCAACTATATAGGAGTATTACATATATGACGCAACAGCGTGTGAAGACAGACCTAAATTAGACTGTCCGACAGTGGCTCGGAATTTTGTCTAGTTCGTTCACTCGATGCAAACACTAGCGTGGTGCGCGCTCACGGTTACCGGCTGCTAGTATTTTGAAAGTTCGCATGCTAAACAGTCGTGCTGTTCTGGTTGTGTATTATATTTTCTGGTGACACGTCGGAGGGGCCCAGTTACAATCCCTAGACACTAACGAACTTTATTTACGGCATCAGACCGTCCCTATTGAAGCTTCTGTCGTATGACAGTTCCAATCAACTCACGTTGATTGGACGTGATTCTACATTCCATTTGGGCATGGTGCGTATATATTGGTTATGTTTTGAATTGTAATATCTAATAAAAATAGTTATGATATACTAATTTCTTGTAAACGCAAGATGTAGTACTATGAAATCTTGAATTCCAATGCAATTTCGCTTTCTTACACTTGCACAAATTTGACGTAAACTTTTTCAAAAAATTAAATCTTAAAGATTCTTTCCTACAAGGCACGGAATTTGGACCTCTAATTTGTCGCAATGATAAGCCAATATTTATTATGTTTCCAATTTTTAAAAACTCAATTTTCTTTATTCATAAACCTTGAATTTTTGGAAAAAAAGACATAAAACCCCTGGTGGACCGAAGGAACCGAAAGGAGCCTCCACAAAGTATCCTTAAAGACCCCACCAAGTCCCCCTCCAGTTCCTTCTTAAAAAACTAAAAAAAAACAGCAGATAACTGTTTAAATTGGTAAAATTCTGCCTGTACGTTAAAATTTCCAATGGAAACTCACTGAGTAGTTAGTTAGCTATATGACGGACGGGAAGCCTTCGTGGGTCTCCCCTGGCGCTTAAACTAAACGTCTATTGTGCCACACCCTTGACCATCGCTGTCAGTACTTGATCCCAGACCTCTTGATGAAGCCCAGTATGTCAACCACCAAAAGCATTGAAACTTCCTCACGTTCCATGAAATAGGGCCCAAGGGTCTCCTGCACTATGTCGAGAGGTTATACCCCATTTTGTGCATATGGTAATTCAAGTGGTTATGTCCAGTGAGCATCTAAACCATTATCCTTACGCCTTTCTTTAACAATCCCAGGATTTCCCTGGCTCTGCCCATCCTGTACGTATAGCCCAGGATCGACTTCGCCTGTCGGCAACTCTGGGCTTGCTCCCAGTATTCTCGATGTTTTGTGTGGGTCCAGCTTTTCATGGCAAGACCGATGTAGCAAGAAGCTAGTCCCAGCACTGGCTATGGTCCTATGTATTCACTTGCCGCAACGCATGTTGCCAGCTAGTCCGCTTTCTCCTTGTCCTTGATCCCTGTGTGAGCAGGGACCCATATGAAAGCCAATTTGTTTTTTTCTGCAAGTTGGTTCAATGCCTTTTTGCATTCCCAAACCATTCTTGGTGTTATATTAGGTTTTCCTACTGCAGTTAGTGTGGCTTGGCTGTCCGACCGGATCGTAATCTGTCTTCCAGAAGCGTTCTCTTCTAATAGTGTTTCAGCTAAAGGAAGAATGGCAAGAACCTCAGACTGAAAGACAATTGAATGTCTCCCATGTGGGACAACCACTGCCCTCCTCTTGGCACTATCATTGGTTCCTGCTCCTGACGGTTCCTTCGGTCCGCCAGGGACTGAAGCTTTGTAATCTTCGGCATTACAAGAAAAGAACAATTTCATCGACAACAATTTGATTCCAGTGTTTACAAATTTTAATATCAAAGGATTCGTGGGTTTAGATAATTCGAAGTGACTATTTTCTTTTCCAACATTGTCTAAGACAACATTGTCACATTTGGCACACCTATATGTTTGCCTAAATTCATGCCAGGCAAATCACGAAAAAGAACTAGCTTCGGACTATGCCTGAAGAACATTACACACCTAGGTTTGCATGTATTTAATCCATGTAAAAGCCGAAGTCACAGAGTATTTCGGACTAGTATTTCGGCTAGTGCCCTGACAAATTTTGATGTTACGGGGGAGTTGGGGCGTCGACGTAGTGTCTCATGTATAATTTAATTTTTTTGGAGCAAGAAATTTTGTTAATAGAAATAAATTATTACAAACATTGCAAATGAGAATTATTTCCTTGAAATAGTGTAACAGATTACATTTAAAATTTACATAATTTTGGACTTTAAAAAATACAGTCTCTTCTGTCTAGAATAACCTCTTAAAAGAAGTTTTGAGAAGGAACTTAAGCTAAAGGACAGGTGAATTTATAAGAAAATATTTTTTTTAATGCCATTTATTTTTAATGTATTCTTGTTAAAAAATGACACTTATATTCATAATTATAGCTATATAAATATGGGTGTTTGAGAAACTTATCAAAAAAATTATAATTTAATTCTTAATTCCATTCTATAAATAGTAGTACACTTTTAAGGTAGCGAGATGATTCAATACAAATATAAGAGGGTTCCAAAGGAAGAGAAATGGCGATTTTCGAAAAGCATGATTCTACACACGAGTCTAACAGATTTTTATTTAGTGGTAAGCTAACAAATCTTTGGAGTCAAATACATTTATAGGTTTTTTTCAATTCAAGAGGGCAGCAGCTAATACTGTGGCTTCAAAACGACAATTTGTTGCTTACTTTGATATTTTTCAAAAGAACAATTTATGACGATGAATGTTTACTAAAATCGTAGATATCGTAGATAACAAATTTGTTATCCGATTTCACAAATGCATCCAGTATGGCATTTTTGTACTTTAAAAACTCCATATCATCATCGCGAGCTTGTTTTATGCATTGATTGACGAGAGATTTCTTTTTGACTAGACTAACCATTATTACTACTTGCATACAAATTTTGTATAATAAGTTTTTTGCAAATAAAATTGCAAATAAAAAAATAACTTTTTGTATTTTATTTTATGAGATAACTATGTTCTAATCTAAATAAAGATAAAAATAATTCTTGGCTTATAAATATTATAAATATAATGTAAAAGATGAAAATGTACATATCACGTATATGACTTCCAAAAGAAAAATTACTTAGGATAAGTAAGTAAGTAGGATCATACTTCTTCCTATAAATTTGGTTTGACAAAAATTGTATGTTCCGTACAATAATGAATTCAGTGGGACACAGCATATTTAATGAATACTGGACTATTTTCAACATTTTAAGAAGCCACATTAGATCCGCCATATTGAATTTCTAAAAACTGATAAAGGATGCGTAATCAGCGAACCAAAAAATATTGGATTCTACCGTCCTGACTTGGAAAAACCCATAAATGGATTTTGAAGGTTAGGTTCCATGGACACAAAAAATTCACAAATTATCAAAATCCAACCACGGTTTCGACGTGAAAATTTACAATGAAAATTTTTTGTCATTCGAAATTTCGTGATTTTTGTTCAATAAACAAATATAACTTCGTTAATATGCATTTTTTTGAAATTCTGACTATGTCATACAAAGGTTCAGATAGTTTTACATCGAATATGACTTGTTTAAATTATTGTTCCCGTTGGATTCATATTTAAAATCACGAATAAAAAAGTTAGAAAAAAATCCTCCGTTTGGGCCTTAATAGGTTAATTTGGTTGAAGTGAAGCGAATTGGATAAGAATGAATTAGATTTGAGTAGATTAAATTGGATTAAAGTGGATTCGAATGGATTAGAGAATAGCGGATTGAAATGGATTGGAGCAGAGTGTATTGGAATGAGTTGGTTAGAAAAAGTTTGAAATGAGTTGGATTAGATTTGTTGGAATTGTAGTTGATTAGATTCGAATGATTTGGATTAGATTTTAATGGATTATATTGCCTCGTGTTAGTTGCATTCATCGGACAAAAAAATAACACTCAGGATCATTGTATTACGAATAAATATTTTGATATGACAGGCCTAACAAGCACGGGCCTAACCTAAGGGGTACTGACGGTTTAAAAGGACCTAAACTTGAATACAAGGATTGATTTTTTTATGGTCAAAAAACAGTTTTTCACAATATTCCCAAATGCGTTTTTAGAAATCTTTCTTCAGTAATTAGTAATTTCACAGATATTGCAAGCTCTCCGCGGACGTTTCCTTGCTTTTAATCAACAGCTAGAGGATGAAAATAGATACACAACAACCAATCTCGAATGGGCTCTAAAACCGAGGGAGTACGTCGATAAAAATGCATTTCTCATAGGGCGCAATATTAAGGACCGCGACTACTTTTGAATCTCGATAAAAAATAGAACAATTATTGTCACGATTTAAAACAATCACTTTTCGCGAGGGCCCCTTTTAGGAGAATCCAAACTCGCCAAAAAATCGCTTTTGACAAAATGGTGGGTTAGGTGGACCGTGTGGCTTTTTTGAAAATTTAAATATGGCGGGATAAAATGGTGGCTGCAAGAGAGTCAAAAATCGAGTGTTCGGATCAAAAAGCTTTGAAAAAAACTGATGACGAATTCGATTGGTTTTCGGCCATCACCAAATAGATTACTATTATCTAATATTATGTACAATACTAAAGTAACAGAAATAGTTTTATTAGTGGCTACAGTGAAGGGCCAGGGACATCTTACTCAGGATTTACGAGTTATTCCGTCGGAAATCAGGGCGGAATCAGTTGGGAATCTGTAACAATTCTGAGTTAGATGCATCCTAATGAATCCCAATGAATCCAAAATGAGTCAAACCTAATGTGCTAATGAATCCCGAGTTAGGCATCCCTCGATGCTAAAATCCAATTTCCCAACGTAATACTTGTTTACGATACTAAACAGGACTATGATAGAACATCTAGAAAATTGGCAAAAAGAATTTAAAAAAAGTAAAAAATAAACATTTAAAGAAAATAAAAAAAAATTAATGCGAAATTATTACATTAAGACAGTATCAAACCTGCAAAACGCAGAGAGTTTTTGACAACTTTTCACAAGCAAAAACTCACTACAAGAGACAAATGGTTGATTTTTAATCTTTTATGCTATTTTCAATTAGTCGAGTTCAATTTTTCAAATCTGACTTTAAATTCGTGATCAGCGACACAAAAAGCTTTGTAGAACAAATTTCGCTGAAATCGGTTTAAAGAAAAATTGTCCCTCATATTGGATTCTTGTCCGCCATATCCGATTCGACTTGTTAAATTTCGCCCACCTACCTTGACAACTTTTTGGGGCCCTGAAATACCAACCCAATATAATTAAAATCAAAATTTAAACCATTTTTTAAGTTATCTTGTCAATATTTAGTTGTTCATCACATTCATCTTTCCTATCCAAATAAATGATTCATTAATTCAGAAAAATGATCAATCTTAACAATTTGCAAGAGAAGAAATTTTTTTAAGAAATTAATATTTATAAAATGAATTTTAATTGCGCTAACCAAAAAAATGTTACATGTAACGATCGTCAGTTATGTCGCTGATCTCAGAAAATAATAATTTCTTTCTAAATGCAGGAAACAAAATACATAAAACGATGTAAGGGCGATACAAAAAAATAAAACTTATTTTTTAAAAACTCTCAGAAACATTTATTTAGATAACTAACATGTAAGTAAATAATATATAAATCCATATTTAAAGATTATTCAGGAAAAAATATCAAAACAAACCTCATGATTAAGAAAAATAAACTTCCAAACAAAAGTAAATAAATAAAATTATTCTACTTAATTAATTTTTTTACTTGAAAAATTAATTTTGAATTTTTATTCAAAAAATATCATTGTTAGTAAAAAAATTCTAGTTAGTAGAGTTAAGTTTGTTATCAAAAAGATCAATTACGCACAAACAAGATAAATTTTCTACAAAAAAGACTAATTTGTTAAATGCAAATATGAAGGTGCAACGCAAAAGGTTATTTTGAAACAAAAATAAACTTAAAATAGTTTTAAAAACATACATAATTTCTAACTGAATAGTGCATACAATTTTTTTTAGAAAGCTTAACTTTGAAATTTCAGTCTGCATTTACTCGGCCATCAATCGGATGTGGAATAAAACTGTACACTAAAGATGCTACTCTTAACAATTCATGCCTTTCTTCCTCTAACTGATCGACTGCCTTGTTTTTGGGTTGCATGTACCAAACCCACAGGTTTTATTTCGAACAAGTCTGTGATTGGACAATTGCGTCCTAATGGAACGTCATTGGCTTCTTCTGGATCGATTAAACTAAATTGGTCGTTGAATCTGTTTATTTTTGCTCGATCATTGTCATATTCACCAGGGATCTCTTGATATAGTCCACGGAAAACTGCATGCCTATTATTTTGTTTTTTCACAAACGCCAAGGCGTCACCATTGGTTCCTGATAACACATATCTTGGTCCTGCCGGCATAGCCACTTTAACTTTATCTTTATCTTTTGTATAAATTCCTGAATTGGGAAGAAAATTGTATTTTTCAATTGATAGTTCCCGGTTCGAACCTGTTTTGGGATAAAATCGATATGATTGAAGTTCTTCAATTGTCATTCCAAATAATTTACTATAGAGAGGCTCGGTGGGAGACGTGGACTGGACTTGAAAAGCTAGCACAATAGGAACGGTCGAAACGTCTTTTCTAAAATTTGATGAGATTGGATTATTCTTTCCTAATGGAGTGTCCCTTACATCGGCTTTGTCTAATCCGCTAACCGTGTGGTTAAACACGTTTATTTTTGCTCGTAATCCTTTTGGAAACGGAGGCATGAATAATGGACGCAAAGTTGTGCTTCTACTTTTTTCTACTTGCACCAGTGCCAAGGCGTCATTACTGAGTGTTGCCATTAAAAAGAATACTCCTACTAGCTCTTTGTCGATAATATTTTTTGTAGTTCTCAAGTAAATTCCTCTGCCTCGAACAAACTCGTATAATTGAATTACAAATTCCCGGGTTTCATTAGTTTTGGGAAAAAATCTTAGATATGGAAGTTCTTCAATAGACTTGCCAAATATTTTTGTATAGGGGGGTTGGCTAGAAGAATACGTATGCATGTTATGAGGAGGTTGCTCGGCAGGAGCAGAAGACGAAACATGAGTGGAAGACGCGGCATGACCGTGAGACGTGGCATGATCATAAGCCACGGAAGAAGCAAAACTCATATCAGGAGCATGATACATGGTAGGATAAGGCTGCGTGCCAGAGGCATGATACATATCAGGATGAGGCTGCATACCAGGAGCAGGATGCATGACAGGATAATTCTCCATGCCAGGACCAGGACGCATCGCAGAAGAATACTGCATAGCTATAAAGAAACAGAAGATTACTTCATACAGAAACAAATATGTGTAAATCGAACAATAATTTGAGTCTACCATTACCCTGTAACAAATATAAGCCTGGTAATATGAATGGTAGCATTGCATAATGTATCATTTCCCTCATACTTAGGGTCCGAAATGGGGCATTAAGGTATCATATTTTATGTTCTAAACACGTTTTTAAACAGATACATGCATTTTTATTCCAAATCCGGTTCTTTAATAAACATACAACTTAAGGATTCTGAGAAAAAGGCTATGGAATTTGGTATTTTAATTGTCGCCATTCAAGTTGGAAAATGTTTTAATTGATGAAAAGTGTGAGGCTAATACACAATTAAATGTTCAATAAGGTAATGTTAGAACATTTAGCCAATTCGGTTGCTTCTATACAATTGTCATTTAATGCCGTCATATGATCCTAAAATCCAATTTATCTAAATTGTATTTGTATTATAATGTATCACAACTTAAAGAAAATGTGTATAAGTTTTCAAGTCGATCTATTCAACGGTATGGTCAGTATCCAGCCTTCAGGGTACAAATTTGAATTTTATATAGTAGATTAATTACCTAAAAATTATTTAGTTTAAAAGAAAACGTCCACGTCGAATTTTGAACATTCTTTCGAAATTAAGTGATTTGTCTTAAAGTTTTTCAGATTTTTATTGTTTAAAATTTTTTTAAATCTTCTCATGATTGAGAGTACCGTTTAATATTTTCAAATGTCTGAAACTTGCAAAAATCATTTAAAATAATTCAAAGTTTTTCCTAAAATTTAATTTAATTGTTCCAAATTAGAAAATGATTATCACAATCTGCCAGTTTCTTTTTTCATGTTATCGGATATATTGCAAGTTTACAACTAATATAATTAAACAAAACCTAAATTATCTCAAGTTTCGCTGTCAGGGTAGGCGTGACTCACTCGGTGGGAAAATGAGTAGTATGAGGAAGGGGTTATAAAAATTTTTTAATTGATCTTGAATTATCGTGTTGAGTTTCCGAACTTGGGTACTCTTTAGAAATAAACATAAATAAACTTTATCATGAAATAAATTAAAATATTTACTAAATTTAATTCACCAAGACTCTTCTATCATAAAAGTTGAATTATCAACAAAATGGATGAGGTTTCAACATACTATTTAATTTTTAAATAAAAGATGTAAGTCTTCACCCCAAAAATGGAATCGCTAAATTTTCAGATGCAAATATTATTTTATACAAAAAAAAGATTCATTTTTCTGAAAAGAAAGATGAATTTTAAACAGAAGAGTTGACTTTTTAAAATTAAAAAAAGGATTTTTAACAAAATAGGTAATTTTCATTCTCAACTAAAGAAGATAAATTTTTCAACAAAAAATGGGAAAAAAACAGGAAGAAGCTCTTAAGAAGAATCTTGAGAAGATTGAACAAAATTGAAAGATCTTAGGAGAATTATAAACTTTCTTCTGATTCCTAGGAAGAAATTAAAACTATTTTTTATTTTAAAAAATTTTAAAAGGCATTTCAGAAAAAAATATTGATAGTGCTCGAATTTTATTTTCCTGGAGTATATTAGGTTTTTCAGGTCGCTAAATTCAAGCAGTTATTGGATCACACTAGCGCTTATTTAGACCCCATCATGAGTGGCTCTGAAGGGGCGGACCTTTAATTTTCCTAGCTGATTGTTGTGTAGATGGGTTGTTCCCTAACGTGTCTATCATAACCCTTTCATCCCAGTCTGCCTCTCTGATAAGTCAAACTCTGGTGGTGGCTGTGCCCCTAGCTCTTCCGGAATCTGAGGGATTGATGGTCCCTCTGTTAGACTATAGAAACGGGAACGACCAATGAGTTGACTGTAACATTATAAGCTTTCTATTCGGTAATTGGCTTTACTGTTGATTAATATTTTCAATTTAATCATTACTGCAGTTGGGTGATTTTCGTAAAACAAAAATAGGATTCTCCTTCCATGTAAAAGCAAAAAGTGAATTTATCTTCGCACAGAGAGGTCAACAACGAGGCCACACTGCGTTTTCATTTCTTAAAATTCCCACACTAAATGCATACAAAAAAAATAATAAATTCCCATAAACTTACGTCTAACTATCCGAATTCTCATTAATTTTTATAGTTTATTTAACGGCAGTTTTTAATTCACGTAGGAGAACCCGTAAAGAGTGTCGTCCTTTTTCAATGACGCTTATTTAATTAAAATCCTAGCTGCAATGACAGGTTGATGAATGGAACAAAAATAGACACCTTTCTTGCAGACTCTCGAGTAAGAAGTCGATTTTTACCGAAACCAGGATCAATATATAATGTGCATTGGTCCCACGCTATCTCCACTTATTGGATGAATGCGCGCACAATCTATTGTATAATTGAATGATTTCGTGAGTCATCCCTTAGCTCTACCTAGTAACCTAATTATGAAAATAGAATGGACCGTCTCAGCTCCAAAAAGGAGAAACGCATAAACGGTTTCCTAAATAGAGACTGGAGAGGCAAGCGCAGTAGGCTAGTAGAGAAGATGCGGAAGCTTGAACATCAGCGACTACAACGCGGATAACCAGAAATGAAACCCAGAAGAGAGAAAGAGACTTCGAGGGCATCCTACCTGGGAGGGGGGGGGGGGGTATTTAAGCCTGTAAAGAGACACAACACTGCCCAGCAGCCGAATAATAGACAGTCGTCGGCGGCTGTATTGACAGCCGCTCAGAGGCCTATCCCCTGACGATGACGATGATAGATACGAGCTACGCGGACTTACTGCTCACTACGGAGAAGTGTAAGCTCTGCATAAAGGCCACCTGGAGATCAGTCGTATGCCTCTCCCTAGAACAATGATCAAGAATCAAGACCTCCTTCTGTTTAGGAAGGGTCGTTTTATTAGTTGCAGCCGACCGAACGGCTAAAGCTTACATAAGGCTGTGGTCGAGACGAGGCCTTGGGATGGTATAGCTCTTAATGTAGGTAAAGTTAAATTGATTCAATAGATGGTGAGAGCTACAACGTGGTTCCCTAGTAAAATGGAAGGTCCGTCTGTGTTCCTCGAGCGGTTGGTGGGATTTAACTCCTCACTTAAGAAAGCGCCTGGGTAAAGTTTAGGTTTACCGGCCAGGAGGAGGATGAGCTTGTGGAGACACAGGAAGTTATGTAGAAGAACTAAATGACTGCCTCTGGTCTAATATTTACCAAATTAGATACATCATAGTAAAGGCGCCTCAGCTGTTTTGCAAAGGGGCATGCCTGTGAGGTACAGGTATCTCGCTAATCAAGGAACTTTGTTTAGTTCGAATTGCCATTAGGGTTTTGGGGGGGGGGGGGAGCTCGTTTTTGTTACAGATACCCCAAGACGATCACAGATATAGAGTTCGAGTTCAAATCCATTATACCTATGGGCCCTAAATGGGCAAAAACTCCAGCAAAAATATACTGGGATCAGTTTTCCACGGAACTAAAGACTGCGCTGTCAGGAGAGCATAGGTCAATCAGAGAAGTGGATACGCTGGAGGGGGCAGCTAAGATTTTCATGGAAGCCGCCAAATCTACTCATGATAGTAGTTGTCGACCTACAAGAATCCGAAAGGCTACAGAGATACACTGGTAGAATGGGAATGCAATGCGTAAGACAAAGCTTGATACGCGATCTTCAATAATTGTATGTATTGTCGTTTTTTAAAAAAATACGAATAAATCTACTCAAACTGAGCAAGAAGAGTGTTTTTTTCTGTTCCAATCCCCCCCCGCCCTTCTCAACCCTTAACCCCTACTTTCAATAAAGGTTTGTTTCGCCATTATAGCTGCAAAAAAATCATTATTTCACAATTTTAATTTATTTTGATACTTGAATTTATTAACAAATGATCGCAATTGTGTATCAATGTCGAGACTCTGAGATAATTTAACATGAAATGATTTTTATCGTGCTTACTTGTTAGCATTCTTTAACTTCATTGTTTGAAACGGAGGTAAACACCTTTTTTAGTCCGTTTGACCGGGTTGAGTCATACCCTGATCGAAAGTTAGGATCTACGCATAGATGTCTTTACTCAATATTTAACTTATATCTTATCTTTTAATTCAAATTATAAATAAATAAATGACTAATTGTACAGTAAACTTAATAGCTTTGTAACGAATATTATTTTCAGCATCTTGACGAATAAAACAATATACTGAATGTTGAAAATTATGATTTTTATAATTATCTGTATATTTTTATTATAGTTTTATTATACTTTTGGATTATTTAGGTCATTAAAATAGAAAATCTAATTTTTATAGTCTTATTTAAAAAGGTTTAGGTTATTACATTCTCGTAATCTCGTATACCTTTTGGTATACACTTTTAGTGTCTTAAATTAAAGGTCAAGTTCGTTAGCCAGCCATTTTGGATAAAAATTCAAAAAGCAAGAAAATTTTGAGACTACTTTTTTCGAGATTTGAATATTTTATGTATAGTTATTAGTAGTACTCAAAAAGACTAACAGTTTATCTAAATGACTTTGTTCAATAAAAAAAAATTACCGGACTTATAGCAGTTTCAAAATCCAAAAAAAAAACACACGAAAATTAACATTTAAAGCCAAACAACGCAGGATATATAAAAAAACTCAAAAGGGGAAAAACATTGGTTTTTGTAATCCCTACAAAATTATCATAATAGATTTTTGAACATCTTCGAAAAATCAAAAATTCAAATTTGGATCCCGGAAAGAATAAGGAAAAATAAAATATTTCATTTTGCGGTCAAACTATGCAAGATACGAAAAAGATGTAAAAACTAAAACTTTGCGGTCAAAAAAGATATATAAAAAAATTGCAGAGCTATAGCAATTTCAAATTCCAAGAAAAAAACAAAAATTAGCATTATTAGCCAAACAACGCAAGACACGAAAAGAACTCAGTACGAGAAAAATGGGT
This sequence comes from Druon quercuslanigerum, assembly GCA_010014905.2. Classification (NCBI taxonomy): domain Eukaryota; kingdom Metazoa; phylum Arthropoda; class Insecta; order Hymenoptera; family Cynipidae; genus Druon; species Druon quercuslanigerum. The sequence goes on from JAAAKG020121191.1 coordinate 14,770, forward strand.
TTCTTTACAAACTCTACAAGATTGTCAGAACGAATTTTTAATTTTTTTTAAACTCGAAAATTTACATTTTTATTGCACAAAACATAATGAAAAATCAGAAATTCCATTTTACGGACAAACTATGCAAGATACGAAGAATGCTGATTGGACAAAAATTATGCACTCAACAAAGATCTACAAATTTTTTATGGGCCACTTTTTGAAATAATACATTTTTTAGGGTAGCTGCGATTAAAGATTAATGAAAAATAAAGAAGAAATGATAAAATCATGTTAATGGACAAAATTTGTACTT
>JAAAKG020121202.1:0-15063 GCA_010014905.2 Druon quercuslanigerum
CTACCATCTCTTCGCAACCACTTTACACGAGCTTTGATTGTGTGCGAAGGTAACTCGTTTCAAATATGGGATCACTGCGCTTAGCGGGGGCATTCTCATCGCGCGCGGCTCGCTTCGCCCGCAAGTTGGAGCGCGCCTAGGGCACGATACTGTTGGATCTCGCGCTTCGCGCTCGATAATATATTTATCTCGTGCCTCGCGCTCGATCTTTGTATATTCCCCACACTTTTTCACAGACTTTTTAAAACTACAGGTTATAGCATCGACAGCAGTAATTTAATGATTGTTAATTTTTTTTTGTTAAAGCTCTTTGGATTTTAACGAACACATTCTCATCACGTATCTCGGGCTTCGCACTCGAGTTTGTGACATTAATTTTTTCAAGTGTATCGTGCATATGGACAGACATACATACAGACAGACGCATTCGTAAAAACCTGTTTTTCGGACTCAAGGGTTATCAAAACGTGGGCATTTGACAAAAACTGGGTGGGTCAAATTTTACACAAATCTAATGCCTTCTCTGATGAGAATATAAAACTGAATTCATTTTTCATGAATCATTTTTTCACAGTTATATTTTTGGTTTTAATAGTAAAAAAAGAATTAAAAGCATACAAAAATTACATTTTTGAAACCCCCCACACTAAACGAAAAAGAAATTAAAAGACAAAAGTTGTAATAAGAATGTGCCCACACGCAGTGGGCAGATTTTATTTTAATTTTAATGATGTTTTTCACGATTAAAACGAAAGCTACGCAACCTATCAAAAAGTGATTCATAACAAATTTTTATATCTTTTTCAAATGCACAATTTTTGGCTAATTATCTTTTACCGTATTTTGCATAATTTGATCGAAAAATATAATTTTTGATTTACCATTATTTCTTTATTATGTCAAAATTTTCATTTTTGATTTTTCAAGAAAATTCCAAAGGTTGTTATGATAATATTGTAGGGCATTCAAAAAGCAAAATTTTTCTTCTCTTGACTTTTTGCATATCGTGCGTTATTTGGCCCAAAATGGTAATTTTCGTGTGTTTTTGGTAATTTTTGGGTTTGTGAAAAAAGTCATTAGGATAAATTGTTCGACTTTTTGAATGCTATGAATAAACGTATATACATAATATACATATATATACATATATACGTAATATACATACATACAGACACATTCGTAAAACCCCGTTTTTCGGATTCAGGTGGTCTCAAAACGTGGACATTTGGGGAAAACTGGGGGGGGGGGTCTAATTATACACAGATCTAACACCTTCTCTGATGAGAATGAAAAAATAATTACTTCTCAGATACTACAGTAAAGGAATAGAGTACGAAGATCTTTTTTGTAAAAAGTCATCCAGTTTAGAGAATGGAGAGAAAAATATTCAAAATGCGCTCACTTTTTGACTTTTTATCCGAAATGGCTAGCTAACGAATTTTGGGTTCATATTTGTTTTTTTAATGAAATGAACTATTTACAATTTATAATTAACACATTTTTTGGTTGAACTATCAACTATTATATTTTTTAATAACAATTCATTTTTTGTTAGAAAATTAGTCTTTTTAACTTTAAAAATCAACAATTTGTTACAAAATTGAAGTATTAGGTTAACCGAAAAAAGATGAATTCTTATAAAAAAATTTAATAGTAAATATTGCAACCAAAAAATATTTTAATTGCAAATTAAAAGCAGTTTAATTAATTTCAAAAACATCGAATTCTCAATCAAACTGTTGAAGCCTAAACCTAAACAGGTTGATTTTTAACTAAACAGATGCGTTTTTGCTCAAGAAAGATAAAATTTATAATTCAAACATACATTTTCAAACCCAAAAGACGAATTTTCAACAAAATAGTTAAAATATTAATGAAAAAGAATTCTTCAGTTAAGAATGAATTTTCTACAGAACAGTTACATTTTTTCCGAAAGTAACTTAAAGAAAAAACTAATTTTTAAAGAAAGAAGTTAAATTTTGAACCAAATAATACAATTTTTTACCAGAAAATAATTGAAATTATTTAAACACTTTTTCCAATTTATTTATTAGTTTTAATTAAAATGAATTTTACATTAAAAATATAATAGGAGACTTTTCAACGCAAAAGAATGAATTTTCATGTGAAAAAGACGAGTTTTCTTCAAAACAGTTATCATTTTAACTCGAAAATATAAATTTTCAACAGAAAAATTAATTAAAAACGAAACCCAGATAACAATCGTACGAAGGACGCTGTGGGACACACAACGCACGCATTTTGCCATCACTTGTCGCAATGATATGATGGTTAGATAGTGTTAGTGCGTAATGCGTCTCACATCGCCATCACGGCGTACTTCATGTATGACAGCCTATCTGCAACGCACGCGTGCGTCTATGCTGCCGATAATTAATGAATAATCCCATAATAATCATCTAATTCAATCCAAGATATATTGTTAAATTGAAATATTTCAAATTCCCTTATATGACGAAAATAAGCAAAATTATTAGGCTGCCTTTTATATATAATTAAAATTTTGTCATAAGGAGATCCGCATGATTTTGCCGGGATCGCGTGCTAATCTGAAAATTTGCACCCGAGCCCAGAAAATGTTCTAGTATATTGATCACACGCAGGGATGCTTTCCAGACTATTAACCAGTGAAAGCTTGGCACCCCCAAGAGTGCCGATGATAAGGATGATTAATTTAACAGCATATGCCGGTTACAATCGTCGGAACTCCCTTACAAGTTCTCTATACCTCTTTTTTCATTTTCCTTGGCTATGCTGTTTTTGTCAGCTGGTGCCACAAATTCGATAACAAGCATGGTTCGCTTCTCGAAGTCGAGGGGAACTATGTCAGGCCTCGAGTGTGCAACAGAAGCAGTTGTCGAGAATATAAAGTTTCAGTATATGCGGCACTTCTCATTCTCGACAATTGACTCTATTTCCCTAGGAGCGTTTAGCGGAGCGATATTAAGGTTAATGCCGTAAGAGTGGCAGATATGGTAATAAAGCGCTCTTAGTGCCGCATTGTGCCTTTGGAAGTAGGTCGTTCCCGCATGAGTTGGACAACTAGGTAGTATGTATCCTAGATGCTCGGTGTGTGCCTGGCACGCCCTGCAGCTATCATCGGCAATGTATTGGCTCAAAATGTGGCGACGGTAAGTTAAGGTGGAAATGACACCGTCTTGATATGCAAAAATGGAACCCTCCTTGCCCGACTTCAAACCGGGTGATTTAAGGAAAGCAAAAGTTACCTCACACGACACTGACTGATCCTCCACATTCATTTTGAAGATGCCGTGCATCCTCTTATCGAGGATCTGTTCACGGAATTTTTTCTCCGGTGCTATCTGAATCCGAGCTTTCAGGAGTGAGTACACGAGATAGATAAGATTTGATGCACTTTGCTCACCACTGATACTGAAGTTAATTCCGAGTGTTTCAGCAGCCTTCTCGCTGCTTTGTACAGAAACTCTGCTTTGCCCACTTCTTCATGCTTCCTGACCATTTTAAGAAGAGGGTCTCTTCCATTTGCGACTCTATGTGCTGTACCCAGAATAATCCTATTGTAAAGACATTCAAGATTCAATATTCTGCAAACACCTTGACGGCGTGAGATGTAGAGTCGCGGAACAGAAGACTTCAGATGCATGCTCTGGTTTGTGTGCATAACTTTTCGTGTCCCGATATCAAGGAATCTGAGCTCGTTATTCGTCCATGGAACCTCTCCAAATGAACAGAGTACTACCGGGACGACATCAAGCATGTTCGATGCAGATACTTCGTTCCTCGCCGAAAGTTTGGAAGACCAAATCTGCCCGACGAGACGATTATATCTGCTTCGGAGAGTATCCTTTATAGATGTCACATCCTGAATGTGGTTCTGTGGCACGCACAGGTATGTATAAGTCTCTCCAGCGCAAAGATGGCATATAGCGCTTCGATCGACGAGCTCATATCGCCGTGATGGCGATATGAGACGCATCACGCACGAACACTATCTACCCAACAAAGCACCGCGACAGGTGATGGCAGCATGCGTGCGATTGTTATATGGATGTAAATTAACTTTCTTATTGAAAATTAATATTTTCGAGTTAAAATTATAACTGTTTTGAAGAAAACTCGTCTTTTGCGCATAAAAATTCATTATTTTGGGTTAAAAAGTCTCCTGTTATATTTTTAATTTAGAATTCATCTTAATTAAAACTAGTAAATAAATTGGAAAAAGTGTTGAAATAATTTTAATTACTTTCTGGTCCAAAATGTTATTATTAGGTTAAAAATTTAACTATTTTCTTCAAAAATTAGTTTTTTTTTTGAATTAAAAACTTTTGTTAAAAATTTATCTCGTTCGGAAAAAATGTAACTTTTTTTAACAAATTCTTTCTTGACTGAATAATTTTTTTATTAATATTTTAACTAATTTGTTGAAAATTCGTCTTTTAGGTTCGAAAATGTACTATGTTTAAATTATAAATTTAATCTTTCTTGAGCAAAAACGCAACTGTATAGTTAAAATTAACCTGTTTAGGTTTAGGCTTCAACTGTTATATTGAACATTCGATGTTTTTAAAATTAATTGAACTGCTTTTAATTTGTAATTAAAGCATTTTTTGGTTGCAATATTTACTATTACATTTTTTTATAAAAATACATCTTTTTTCGGTTAACCTGACTTTTCGATTTTCTAACTAATTCTTGAATTTTAAAACTAAAAAGACACTTTTTCTAACAAAAAAAATAAATTCTTATTAAAAAATATAATATTTGATAGTTCAATCAAAAAATCTTTGAATTATAAATTGAAAACAGTTCATTTCATTTAAAAACAATGAATTTGGACCCAAACAGTTCGACTTGTAACCAAAAAAGACAAAATTTCTACCAAAACAGATGACTTTTCAATGAGTTTTCTACAAAACATTTATATTTTAAATTTCAAAAAATAGATTTTCAACAGAAAAGTTAATTTACAGTCAAACAGTTGAATTTTCAACTAAATTGATAATATTCATTTTATTCATAATCATAATATTTATTAATAATATACAGTATTAAATTTTAATGCATAATTTAATTTTTATCACAAAATTCACATAGTGAACCCGCAAGAAACGCATTCTTCACTTCTCAAACGCACACAAACCTAATTCTATAACCTAACTTAATCCTACTACATACAACGAAATTCCCTAACGCATAATATCGCACGCTGGATATATCATTCGAAATGGTCCTTATATACTAACCAGCAAAATTCTCACCGTTTGTGAGAAACGACCAGTTCCGGACCAAAAATGGGTGGTGCCCAAAGTGATATCTAATTTTCTTACTTCAACGTCGAATATTTTTTTGACATGTTTCATTTAAATGTTATATTATGTCTATCTCATTTTATTCCTTTGTGATGTTAAGAATTAATAAAATAAAGTGAATTTACTTTAAATTTATTACTGTAAATTAAAGAATGATTAGAGTGGATATAATTTCCATCCGCTGTAGATTATGGGAATTTTCCAAGTAGCTCGCGAATAGATAAGGATTCAGCGACGGATAAATAATGAAGTATTGGATCGGGAAAGTATAGAAAAGAATGGAAAACCATAAAGATGGATAGGTAATTATAAAAATGCGCATTGAAAAAGATGGATTCAAACGAATAGTCAAAATATTGTTTGGAGAGAGGATTGAAAGGGATAGAGAATGATTACGGTGGATACAGTTACTATCCGTCGTAGAATATGGCAAATGTGTAGGTAGCTCGAGGATAAATAAGGATTCAACGACGGACAAAGAATGAAGGATTAAAACGGAAAAGTATAGAAACGAATGGAAAAATATAAAAACGGATAAGATAATGATTGATAAGGATAGACGGTTACCCAATGAATAAAAATGGATATTGAACTATAGAAGAAGGATTTAAACGGATATATATGCATAGCTGACGGATTCGAACGAATAATGTTTCCATCCTTTTACTTCTCTTCATCTATATTAGATCCTAATAGTTGCATTTTTTCGATAATTTTCACCTTTCTGTCCCTTTTTCACTTAGTGAACTAATAATTAATAAAAGGTAGCAAAAAAATTGTTTAAGCAATTTAATATTGTTTCTAATAATCTTCTCTTAGATAAGTGCAAGAAAGTTCTGATTTTTTCTCAAATCTTTAACTTTGCTTCGCCGTCTTAGTTATTAAAAAAATCATAAATAAACATTAGAGAAAACCATATTTTAGATAATCTCTTTTTTTGTGATTATATTTTACTGAGATAAAACAGATATTTGTAATATGCTTCAAATTTTCTCTACGGATCATGTTGAATACAACTTTCTTTTGAATACGTTACTGAGAGACTTCGGTGAGGTGTCAGAAAAGCAACAATTGTCAAATTGCTAATTGTGAAGAGAAATGTTGAGTTTCAACTCGATTCAGATAACATTAAGGATTCTGAATGTAAACATTCTGTTTAGCATTCTGTAATGCTAAACATATTAAAACATTTTATGAAGTAACGACCGGTATCGTGCGTTACTTTGCATTACCGTTACCAGAAAACTGTAACGAGATACCGTTACCGTTACTAAAAAAAAGTAACTTCTGGTAACGCGTTACTGTCAAACACTGCCTTTCACCGTATTTCCAAGGAGGTGTTGCTAATTTTAAACCTTTTTAGAAAGTTGGACTACCCAAATTATATAAAATATAAATAATGAATTCAATAGAACCACGACATTCAGAAAGAATTAAATCAGCAGTGAACTTTGATGTAAAAAGAAATCTATTAAAATAATTTTTATAAACACTGTTTTAACCAAAATTATTTAATATCTTTTTGAACAGTTTTTACTATCATATTTCGAGAACCATAAATGAAATGTAAATTCGCGTTAAAATCCAAGTTGGAAGTTTCAACTCTTTCACCGATTCTCTAAGGTGGTGATGCTGAACTTTCGGCGTGCCAGTACGCTGTGAAGCCTTCATGGTTTAAAAAGGACTTGAACAATATTATAGAACCTGAATATTCAGAAAGGTTTAAATGAGCCAGAAAACATAGTGCCAAAAGAAGTTTTATTGATTCATTTTTAGTAAAGTTTCTTAGACAATAATAGTTTAAACAATTTAAAGTAAACAATTATGATTGCACTTCCTTAGCCTTAAATAAGCCGGAAATTGTTGTAAAAATAAAAATTCAACATTTTAATCCCTTCAAAATTTTTTAAGGTGGCGCTGCTAAATTTGAGCTTTCGGTATCTTAACTTAATGCTGCAAAAAATGCATATATAATTTCAGAAAATTTTGTTATTCAAAAAGCCTTTTATGAGTTAAAACAATGGTTAAAAAATTGTTCAAACATTATTTATTAAATTTAAAATTATATTTCGTGAGCCTTCAATGAGCCGAAAATCACTGTGAATTAGAATTTCAAAATTTGTATCCCCTCTATCAAATCCCTCACCAAAAAATGAATGGTAACAAACGGACAGGAAGTAGATATTATAGGACAAACAGAGATTCCCCTTAAAATAGGGCTGGAAGGTAAACAGATGTTACTTAGATTGGTCCCAAAATTAAAATCGGTAGGAATCATAGGAAATGATATGCTAAAAAACATAGGAATCGGAATGAATTTGGAACAGGAATAAGGTGGCTATCGACAAAACCTCATATTTTATATTTAATGGAAGCTCAACGCGTAGCTCTTCCAAAACCGTTTACTAAAATAGAATTAGGATTAGCAAAAAATGCCAGCACCCAGACCCAAAAAGGGGAAGAAACAAAAATCCATGAAGATAATAAAAGGGATAAGAAATTAAAAGGAGAACATTAAATTTGGATCAAAAGCTAGCTTAAAAATGGGAAATTTAGAAAAGAAAATGAATAAAGAAATAGGAAATAAAAATATCCAAAAATACCAAGAATAATCGTACCCCGGAACACCAAAACCCCCATAGTAAAAAATTGCCCCCTTCAGAAAAAGATTCCAGAAAAAGTAGTAGTCCCGTCCCGGGAACTATATCCAAAAAGTGACCACCACAAAAGGGGCATGTTCCATCCGCAAGCTAGTCAGAAGGTTAACAAGTTAGGAAAGAAAGACGAGGATAAAATAGTAATCGAATCACACACATTTTATAACCAGAAAATGAAAAATAGGGCAGAAAATCAATTAAAAGATCAAACAGTAAGTGAAATGATAAGAGATAAAGCAGACAAGAAATTGGAATAACTTTAAAATAGTGCAATATTGTTAAATAATATTACGGAAAGAAATACGAAAGAAACAAAAAATGAAATATCCGCATCAGAAACTTGTGAAGGAATAATCGAATTAACTGAAAGCCAACAGGAAAAGTTAGGAATCATATTAAGGAACAAAATACCAGAAAGGACAAAGGAATTAAAACCAAGAAATTTGACAGAACATAAGATTGATGTAGATCATCATAGCCCGATTAAACAGCGATAGTATCACGTAAGCCCAAAAATTTGGGAAAAAACAAACGCGGAAATAGACAGAATGTTAGAAGAGGGAATTATTGAACCGTCAAGTTCGGATTGGTCAAATCCATTAGTGATGATAAAAAAGCCAGACGGTACATATAGATTTTGTTTAGACTTCCGGAAAGTAAACAGTATTACTGAGAATGACTTGTACCCACTTCCAATAATGAACGAAATTTTGGATACAAATTTTTGGAGCCCGGGTAAAGGAATGTTTCAGTTCAAGCGGTTACCGCTTGGGTTGACTAATGCTTCGGCATTGTTCCAACGCTTGATGGATAAAATTATCACCCCAGACCTAAAACTTAAAGTTTTTGCATACTTAGACGACATTTTAATAATAACACAGACATTCGAAGAACATTTACACTACTTAAATTTGATATTAGATACATTAAACGAAGCCCAGTTGACAATTAGTCTCGATAAATGCGAGTTCGTGTGCTCACAAATCAAATATTTAGGGTTCATCAAATATTTAGGGTTCATCAAATATTTAGGTCTGCAGGTCGACGGTGAAAAGATTAAACTGATATTAGATTTTCCACGACCAAAAACATTGAAACAACTACAAAGACTGATAGGTATGGCTTCGTGGTATAGGCGTTTTATGCCCCGATTTGCAGAGGTAGTTGAACCCCTAAATAGAATGTGAAAAAAGGGTAAAACATGGGAACGGTCAGCAGCACAGGAACAAGCACTGCAGCGATCAAAGACTTATTAACAATATCTCCTATTTTAGTATGTCCAGACTTTAATTGCCCATTCCAATTAGAAACTGACGCAAGTGATACAGGATTAGGGGCTGTACTAACCCAAAATATAGACGGGAATAATTATGTAATAGCTTACGCAAGCAGAGGGTTGAACCAAGCAGAGAGACAATATTCAGTCACAGAGAAAGAATGTCTAGCAGTAGTATGGGCTATAAATTCACAGTAATAACAGACCACATTGCGTTAAAATGGCTACATAATTTGAAAAACCAAAAGGACGAATAGCAAGATGGGTGCTAGAATTAACAGAATATTATTACGAGGTTATATACAAGAAAGGTAGTCAAAAATTTTTGACGGACGCACTATCAAGAGCAGTCGAAGTAGTAAAAATTATAGCATCAATATTAGCGGCCAGTATAGAAAAACCAGACACAAAAGACAAAACCGATGAGTGTTATTTCACAAAAATAAGGCTAGTTAGAAAAAGACGTGAGGAAAACAATAATTGGAGAATAAGGGATGTTCAATTATATGTTGATAGAACTGATGCATTTAAATCTTCATTACTACCAGCAGAAAAAGCATGGAAATTAGCAGTACCGAGAAAATTAAGAGATCAGGTATTAAGGGAAAACCACGATGAAAAACAATCAGGGCATTTAGGAATTGAAAAAACGTATGCGAGAATAACAAGAGACTATTTTTGGCCAGGAATGTACTCGGATACGGTTATGTATGTAAGAGAATGCGAAACATGTCAAAAAATAAAACTAATTAACCAACAGAAAATTGGTTTTATGGGAAAACGAATTATAGGAGAACCATGGACCATAGCAACAGCAGATGTAATGAGTCCATTACCAACAACGAAAGCAAGAAATCAGTATTTGCTGGTCTTTTTAGATGTATAATCAAAGAGGAAGTTCACAAAAGTTTAGACGAAGCTAACGAAATACTAGCAAAATATTATAATTTAAGAAGACCATTAGAATATGAAATCAATGAAGAAGTTCTACTAAAGAGTAAAGACATATCTAGCAAAGTCAAGAGCCAAACAAGAAAATTACTGAAATGCTATGAAGGTCCATTTTTTATTAAAAACAAGATATCTCCCACTACTTACGAGGTAAAAGGGTTGAGACAAAAAAATCTAGGCTGATGGAATGTAAACGACATTAAACTCGTACACAAACAGTTTTTTCAGATCTACAACATAGAGGGAAATAAAAAAGACCAGGAAAGGAAATTGGACAGTAGGGAAGTCAAGGTAGATGCGTGGAAACGCCACTTTTGCGCAAGACAAATTCCGACGGAATTATATGTGTTCCATGACACATACTGTGGATCAAGATCAGCCCAGTATGTAAATTACCACACAACCCCACACCCATCAGGATATTATTACAAAAAAGTGGGGTGGGTAGGGTAAGGCAAAGGTTCCAGAAGGTATTGGAAATTTCAGTGCCTCATATAAAAGTCGGCTCAAAAAAGTTCAAAAAAGCGATAATACTAGCACAACAGAGGAATCGGAGATATATTTTGATTGTGATGAATACATCACGTTAGATGTCACATTAAACGAGTTTACCAAAGTAATCGAGAACATGCCCAATTAAATAAATAAATAATAATAATAATCATAATACAAAATATCAACGAACGTAAGATCTCACAACATTAAAAATACACGTACGAAACTTAAAATCGACACTAACAACGACCCCGACAGAGGACTCTGTTTTATTTGTTTCAGGCATTATAAAGTTCTATTGGAGAAGACATCGGTGGAAGTAGGATAGATGAGATGAAATTAAGTTAGTGATTAGTCGCAAAAATGTAATAGATTTGAAATCTCAATTAAATTACACATTAGAATAGAAAGAGTAACTATTTTAATATCAACAAGTAATTTTGGTGGTATTATCATTAGGATTTATATTATAGGTATATTAAGGCAAATTAAAATAAGTTCGGGTGCAGATTTTGCGGGACAAACACTTCAAGAGAACTCTTGACCAGTTCTAAATTTGATAACATAAAGAGAAATGGGAAATAGTTGAAAAGAGAAAAAGAGGAGTCAGAATCCGAAGGATATCAAGGAAGACTAATACAACTTTTACACAACCACATACAAGAAAATAGAAGGGTACCTATCGGATTCGGAAGGCATGACAGTAAAAGTTCAAAATCCTAAAGGGGGAGGTACATACAACCTCCCACGCAAGGGGGAGGGGGTGTAACGAAGATACAAGCAGAAACCTAAGTGAACCGACCTTAGCTAACACTTTTCACATCATTTTTCGAAGGACTCCGGTTATTTACGAATAATCGGAGGTTTTTCCCCTTTTACCCACCAGAAAAGGGAAAGGGACAAGTCAGCGAAGAGTGTTCACTTTTCGCGCGTACTGAGTAGTCGGGTAACACGCGCTCACCCAATATCAGTTACAATCGGTTAGCTCTTATCAGAGTGCCTCCTTCCTAACCTCAGGAAGGTCCTACTCACAGCCTCCTTAAATTCTTGACCCTTCCTTGATAATAGCCACACCGCTATAACAAAAATGCCATCGACATGTTGGGCAATAACCATCTTAAGCCAGTGACAACATTTTAAATTATTTATCGCAAAGATATTACCAAAATAAAGTTTTGTCCCATGAATGCGATGACCCCTATGTTTCGAGACATTGTCAAATATAAAAATATACCTTTCAGTCAGACACGGATAATTTTAGAAAAGTTTGAACTTAATATACGACAGTTTAAAAATGCATTATATAAACAGAAAATTGTTTATTTTTATTTGAAGGAATTTTATTGTCATTCTGCATCTAGTTATCAATTTAATATTTTTAAAAAATCTGATTCCGTTATTCACTTTTTTCGGGATGATTGTCAAATATTTTCCCATCAACACTGCCTGTCAGTACACTAACTTACTGATACCGCGATTCACTTGCTTCGAACAGATCGTCAAATATTCTCATGGGATCTAGATGTCTGCCATGATAGAACTTTCTGGATCCGATATTCACTTGTTTTGAGATGAATGTCAAATATTTTCATAGCATCTTACAGCTAGTTGCACACTAACTTTATGAGTCCGTTATTCACTTGTTTCGAACAGACTGTCAAATATTCGCATAGCATCTTGCTGCCTGCCACGATACTAACTTTCTGGATTCGTTATTCATTTGCTTCGAACAAAACCTGATTATCATGTGTCAGCAGTAATAATTGTACTACATACTTGTGCTTCAATTACCTTATTCTTTGATTTAAAAATGTTTTAACCAAAGATAAAGCTCAAATGTGCTGGCTGCGAGGCTTTCTTGATTAAAAAGAAAAGCAAAAAAAGATAATAAAAAATGTAACTGAAGAAAATGAGTTTTCTCTTTCATTAAACCGCATAATAGTTGTTAATGACATTTTATGCCACAATTGTCGACTCTCTATTTATAAAAAAAATCTCAATAGTGTCTCTAATTCTGACGAGGAGAACGCCTCTCCTTCCGAGAATGACATAATTAATAATGATCCAACATTTGCAATTAAACTTAAATTAAATGATGAAATTCCTGATGTTGAACGCATTCAACTTCCTATTCAGCGCACTGTTGCAACTCACAAATATTTTTGCATCTGCTTCTCCACGACGAATTTAACCTAAATCCCTGAAGAAGCTTGAGTTACTTACGGTTTATGAGATAATTATTGATAATAATAACAATAATGACAATGTATTCTTAGAAAATTCCAGTGGAACGTTCCTGGAACGCTCCTAAGTGACGGATATTTTATCCCTCAGGGAACGTTCCAGGAAGGTTCCTGGAACGTTCCGTGATATCACGGCAAGTATCAATTTTTCAGAAAAAATCATTTGCTTAATTATAGATCTTTAAATATGTGATACTTTGAGTTAATCATATTCTTACTACATACAATAGTTTTCAACAAAAATGGGGTAAACTTGTATTTTATGTCCTGTTGAAGCTGAAGATCTTGTAACCGGGATAAGACTGGATAAAGATAATCCGCTTATTGACACCCCTACTTTAAACATTTGTGTGATTTAGCATAAACATGATACAGAAAAATTTAATAAAAACCAGATTATGGGAACATGAAGTTTAATATATGGACCGAATGTAGTATATATACATATATTCCTGTATACCCTGTATATATCCCGCCTGCCACGCGGGAGACCGGAGTTAGATTTCCCGCCGGAGAGCGTTCAGTTTCGGCTTCCATTCCTCTTGAATCAAACCGAAGGGCCTATGACAAAGCCACCGAACGCGTCCTCGGGTTGCGAATAGAGGTTCCCTTTACCCTAAGCGGAGACGTAACAACCGTGCCAAATGCTGAATGGCACCTGGGTGAGGTGTCTTCAACGGTGATTGCGGGATACAGGGCGACCTCTCAGAATAAGCAGCCTTATCCTTGCATGCGGGGCTCTACAAGGACGGACGAACCCTTTCTCTAGCTGTGCGTTGGAACAACAAGGACAATAGCTCGGCAAACAGTGCGGATCACCCTAGAGTTCAGGGGGCTAAAAGTAACTTAGATGAAAACACGACGACTAACCGGAGAAATGCCCACATTGAATGGGCGAGTAAACTCACTCTGTGGTTTCAGCACGTATCGCATCAGTCATTGCGAAATCAACGTGCCTACCTCTTGCTAACTGGATATGTGCGCGGAGAGCTTCCTCAACCACTAGATGAACAAGCGAAAGATGAAAATGAGGAATTGACATTGAGACCGACAATGGACAGCTGAGATGATAATGATTTCAGGATAAGGACGAAACATTAACATACAGGTTCCTCCTAAGCCCCAAGATCTGACTGAAAGGGATGCCTTCCTTCGTGAGAATATACCTGAGGAGTCCGACCTCTGGATCATTAATTGTTCAGTTTATGGTGCAGCGAGCGCTTTGGATGATTAAAATCGAAAATAAGTTTATAAAAACATTGTTATAAACAAATTATGTTTTTTAAGTGAGTTTTTTTGAAAATAGCGTACTTTTTTATTTTAACCAAATTCAAAATAATTGCTCAGAATTAAGTTTCGGCAAGGTCCTAGCATTCAACACATATAGTTGCACGATGATCATCGTACATTCTACGCATACGAACACATGCGTGTTCGGCCAACTGCATTGCTATCGCACATATGTTACATCTTGCCCTTGTGTCCTTTTTGATGACCGTCAACACTGCTGGAACGGGCTCAACAATTTCCAAAAGTTTCCGTATAATTTTTTTTAGTGAAGCACGAAATGAAACGTTACCTAAACGTCGTCGAAGGTGCGGCTCTATCTATTCTAAAACATTAATTATTAGATTATTGATTATTGTTATTGATTATTATTGAAAATCAATTACGAAAATGTACAAAAATTTCATGAATATAAAATTTACTTATGATGGTGATCGCATGTATTGATGGGTATTGATAACGAATAGCAAAGTCGAGAGTTTATTAAATCAGAATATTAAATAATCATCTAAGCATTTTTTTGATGAAATATTAAGATAAATAATTCTAAAGTTAAAGAATACGTGATACTCTTGTCCGTATAAAAGATTGGACTTTAGGAATAAATAATTTATATATTATCGAATAATTAGGCGAAAATGCCCATTTAAAATACATGCAGTGAGCATATTACAAAAAAGAAAACAGTTTATCCAAGAGTACGTTAATGCGATCATATTTTTGAAGATAAAACTCCCATTTTTACAAATAAAAGATAGCTTAGATGATAGGGAAAAATCTGTAAAGCTTGAGAATAGGTTTTATAGAATGAATTTGTGTTATTTCGGAATCTTACGTCTTCT
>JAAAKG020121213.1:0-10215 GCA_010014905.2 Druon quercuslanigerum
TAATAATAAATAATAATAAATAAAATAAATAAAAAATTTCATCTGATTTTATAGGAAATTAATATTGTTTACCAGATATAAAAAATAGCTAACCCCTCATTTTAATATTTAACAAAATCTCATGGCACTATTTCGCTACTATTTTTCAAAATCTAAGCTAATATTGACTTTTTTTAAAATGTATTAAAATAATATTTGGTAGATAGAAATACCATTCAAATACGTTAAAATGTAATTTTTTAAACTTTTAATTAATATAAATTTCAATGTTAAAACTATTACTTCACACAAATAATTTTAAAAGAAAAAAAAATCTGCCTCAGTCTGGATTTGAACCCAGAATGCCCTCTCCATGAGTAGAGCGTTAACCATTTACGACACCGAGAACTCAGTAGATATTAATAATATTTAAAAGATATTACTATTTAAAGATGTTCACGTCTAAGCTTTCAATTTTTTGGACAATATAAATTTTGATGTTAAAACGATTACTTTGGGCAAACAATTTTTTGAATCGGTGGCGTAATTATTCTAACTCTCTATTCAGGGAAGTGGCATTCTGGGTTCAAATCCGTGCTGAGGCAGATTTTTTCTGGTTTAAAAAAAATTATTTGACACGAATAATCGTTTTAACTTTGAAATCTGTATTGAAAAAAATTCTAAAAACTCGAATTTGACATCTGTAAATCATAATAATAACGTATTTTAAATATTAACTAGATTAAACCCACTTTGATCGAAAATAGTACAGTGTTCGTATGGACAACAACAAAAATCTGCTATGACATCGGTGGCGTAATTCGTAAACGCACCACTCATGGAAGTGGCGTCTCCAGTTCAAATCCGCGCTGAGACAGATTTTTTTCTTCTTCAAAAACTATTTGTCCTCATTAATAATTTTAACGTCAAAAGTATTAATTAAGAATTTATCAAATGAGACCAAAACCTTTCTTTGCAATTTTCCTAAAATTAAATTTTAAATTTATCTAAAATGAATTTTGATTACGAAAGGTCTCAGCTAATTTAATACGCGAAGAGAGTAAAACTCATTGATTGAGACTTTCATTGACCTTGGCGGTGAGTTTCATTCAATCATTCGCTCATCCATTCATACGAATTCGAGTGGTGCTTCGAAGAAATCTAAATTGCAGGGTTCCCTTTTCCCATTCCGAAAATACGACTGAAATTCGAGTTAATGAAGAAAAAGTGAGAATCTCTCCAACTTGCGAAACGGCTCGTCGCACCTAGATTATTTTGAACCGGTGTGGTGACAAAGAAAGGCTTTTCGGCGAAGTCGGCGTCGACTCGATGGCACGCGACTTGGCTTCTATTCTCAGTTGACCTATAGATCGTTTTCTTGTCGGCTTTAAAAGCCTATCTCACTTGCCACCGACAATGTCTGACTGACCAGATTACACGTTAGTTTATTCTTGATATGTTGTTCCCTTTTTTTAAACCGAGATACTTTTTTCAAAACTATCTTCAATTTTAGGGTTGCTACAGGTACAGAGAGTCAGGAAATTTCAGGGAATTTTTGATAGATGGAAGTTTAAGTAAATTTTATCGCTTTTTTGAAAATTCAACAATTTTTTTGTAAAGTCTTTTTTTTTTGGTTGAAAAATTGTCGTTTTGGGTTGAAAATTATTCTACTTTGATAGAAAAGGCATCTTTTTGGTTTCAAAGTAACAATTGTTTGGCAGAACATTTATTGGGATTGAATGAGGATTAAACTATTTTGACAAAAAAAATTTTGGTTTGAATATCAATTTTTTTAATCGTAAATTTCATAATTATTCCATGTTTGGTTGGAAATTCGTATTTTTGGGCTGAAAATTCACCTACTTTTATAGAAAAGGTAACTTTTTGGATTAAAAGTAACAATTTTTTGTCTGAACATTTATTTGGATTGGTTGAGGATTAAACTATTTAGATGAAAATTTAAAATTAAAAATCAATTGTTTTTACGGAAAATTTAATTATTCCGTGTTTCGTTAAAAGAATTCGTCTTTTAGGGTTGAAAATTCATTTAATTTGGTAGAAAATGTATCTTTTTGGCTATTAAAATCATTTTGATTAAAAATAAATTTTTTCAATTGTAAATTTAATAATTTTTACATATTTGGTTAGAAATTCGTATTTTTAGGTTGAAAGTTAATCTGTTTTAGTAGAAAATGTATCTCTTTGGGTAAAAGATACAACTGTTTGATTGAGAAATTAATTGGGTTAGTAACATTTTTGAAATTGAAAGTCAATCTTTTAAATTGTTAATTTAATAATTACTCCATGTTTGGTTGAAAATGAGTATTTTTGGTTTGAAAATTCATTTTCTATGGTAATAAATGTATATTTTTGGTTAGAAGCCATAACTGTTTGGTAAAAAATTAATTTGTTTTGTTTGAGGATTCAACTATTTTGATGAAAAATTTTTTGGTTTGAATATCAATTTTTTCAATCTTAACTTTAATTATTATTCCATGTTTGGTTGAAAATTCATATTTTTGGGCTGAAAATTCACCTACTTTGATAGAAAAGGCATCTCTTTGGTTTAAAAGTAACAATTCTTTAGCTGAACATTTATTTGGATTGGTTGAGGATTAAACTATGTCGATGAAAATTTTTTAAAATTAAAAATCAATTTTTTAAGCCGAAAATTTAATTATTCTATTATTCGTTAGAAGAATGCGACTTTTGGGGTTAAATATTCATTTAATTTAGTAGAAAATATATCTTTTTGTCTTACAACCCATAACTGTTTTGCTGAAAATTTAGTTGGGTTATTAACATGTTTTTTTATTGAAAATAAATTTCTTTAATTGTAAATTTAATCATTAATACATGTTTGGTTGGAAATTCGTATTTTTAGGTTGAAAATTATTCTGTTTTGGTACAAAATGTATCTTTTTGGGGTAAAAGTCACAACTGTTTGGCTGAAAATTAATTTGGTTTGGTTGAGGATTAAACTATTTTGATGAAAATAATTTTGATTAAAAATCAAAATTTTTAACCGAAAATTTAATTATTCCATGTTTTATTAAAAGAATTCGTCTTTTTGGGTTAAAAATTCACTTAATTTGGAAGAAAAGTTATATTTTTGGCTTAAAACCCACAATTATTTTGCTGAACAAAGCCAGAACTGTTTGGCTGAACATTTATTTGGATTGGTTAAGAATTAAAATATTTTGATGAAAATTTTTTGGATTAAAAATAAATTTTTCAACCGAAAATTGAATTATTCCATGTTTGGGTGTAAATTCGTATTTTTGGGTTGAAAATTCATATACTCTGGTAATAAATGTATCTTTTTTAGTTAAAAGTCACAACTGTTTGGCTGAACATTTATTTGGTTTGGTTGAGTATAAAACTATTTTGATGAAAATTTTGTTGATTGAAAATCAATTTTTTCAATTAAAAATTTAATTATTCCATGTTTTGTTCAAAGAATTCGTCTTTTTGGGTTAAAAATTCATATAATTTGATAGAAAATGTATCTATTTGGCTTAAAACCCACAACTGTTTTGCTGAAAATTTAGTTGGGTTATTATAATTTTGTTGATTGAAAATCAATTTTTTCAATTGTAAATTTAATAATTTAAATAAAAATTAAATAAATGAAAATTAAATAAAAATAATAATTCACCTCCTTTGGTAATAAATGTATCTTTTATGGTTAAAAGCCACAACTGTTTGGCTGCAAATTAATTTGGGTTGGTTGAGTATGAAACTATTTTGATGAAAATTTTGTTGATTGAAAATCAATTTTTTCAAACGAAAATTTAATTATTTCATGTTTCATTAAAAAAATCGTCTTTTTGGGTTGGAAATTTATTTACTTTGGTAGAAAATGTAACTTTTTGGCCTAAAACCCACAACTGTTTGGCTAAATATTTATTTGCATTGGTTGAGGGTTAAACTATTTTAATGAACATTTGTTTAATTGAAAATCAATTGTTTCAAACGACAATTTAATTATTTCATGTTTCGTTAAAAAAATTCGTCTTTTTGGGTTAAAAATTCATATAATTCAGTAGAACATGTATCTTTTTTGGTTAGAAGCCACAACTGTTTGGCTGAACATTTATTTGGATTGATTGAGGATTAACCTATTTTGATGAAAAATTTTCTTCGATTAAAAATCAATTTCTTCAACCAAAAATTTAATTATTCCATGTTTCGTGTAAAGAATTCGTCTTTTTAGGTTTAAAATTCATCTGCTTTAGTAATAAATCTATCTTTCTGCCTTAAAACCCACAACTGTTTGGCTGCAAGTTAATTTGATTTCTTTGAGTATTACACTATGTTGATGAATTTTTTTTTGATTGAAAATCAAATTTTTCAACCGAAAATTTAATTATTCCATGTTTGACTAGAAATTCATATTTTTGAGTTAAAAATTCATCTACTCTAGTAATAAATGTATCTTTTTTAGTTAGAAGCCACAACTGTTTGGCTGAACATTTATTTGTATTGGTTGAGGATTAAACTATTTCGATGAAAATTTTTTTGATTAAAAATCAATTTTTTCCACCGAAACTATAATTATTTCATGTTTCGTTAAAAGAATTCGTCTTTTTGAGTGAAAAATCCATTTCATTTAGTAGAAAATGTGTCTTTTTGCCTTAAAACCCACAACTGTTTGGCTGAAAATTTAGTTCGGTTATTAAAATCTTTTTTATTTAAAATAAATTTTTTCAATTGTAAATTTAACAATTATTACATGTTTGGTTGGAAATTCATATCTTTAGGTTGAAAATTAATCTATTTTGGTAGAAAATGTATCTTTTTGCCTTAAAATCTATAACCGTTTGGCTGAAAATTAATTTGGTTTGATTGAAGATTAAACTATTTTGATGAAAATTTTTTGAATTGAAAATGCATTTTTTAAACAGAAAATTTAATTATTCCATATTTGGCTGGAAATTCGTATTTCTGGGTTAAACATCCATTTACTTTGGTAAAAATTGTATCTTTTTGGTTTAAAAGTCTCAACTGTTTGGCTGAATATTAATTTGTTTATGGATCCAACCATTTTGATAAATATTCATTTTTTATAATAGTATTCAACGTTATGTTAAAATTAAATTTTTTTGTTGGAAGATCCATTTTTTAACTGAAAATTTAATTTTTCCATGTTTGGGTGAAAATGCATCTTCTTCAGCCGAAAGTCTTATTTGTTTGAAAGTTCATCTTTTGGGTTGAAAATTAATTTTTCTTGGTTGAAGATGCATTATTCAAAATTCCAGTTCTTTGTATTATTTTGTTACTAATTCAACAATTTAAAAAACTTATTCTTTTTGTTTCAAAATTCGTCTTTCTTATTTAATTGAAACTTTTTTGTTTTAAAATTAACACCTTTTGAATTGGAATTTTAACTGTTATTTTTTTTATTGTTGAGAATTCATCATATATAAGAATTATTATTTTATTTTCTTTAATGATTATTTATATAAGTGAAGTTATAGCTATTCCATTTTCAGTTAAACATGTATTTTAATTTTAAAAAATAAATAAAAACGATAAAATATTTAACTATTTGGTTAAAAATTCATGTTTCTTGTTCAAAGTTAGTCTTTTGTGGTAGAATATTCTTGTTGACTAACTCATCTTTGTCGTTGACATATCATTCCTTTGGTTGAAAAATAGTTTTCGTTTATTTGAAATTAATGTTTTTAACTTAAAAATTAACTATTTCTTTTTTTTTAATGGATATTTTTTATAGAAAATTATTGTTCTTTGTTGAAAATTCATCCGTTCGTAGAATATTTAAGTATATTTCATTAAAAATTATTTCATTTGGATTAAAAATAATTTTATTTATTGAAAATGTTTCAGTTTTAGGTGAAAAATCAGCTATTTTGATAAAAAAGTTTGCTTTTTTTATTTGAAAATTCATTTACTTTTTTAAAAACTAATTTTTTTTTGGGTTGAAAATTTAACTCTTTTATTATAAATTTTTCGTTTTAGTTTGCTTTGTTTGAAAATTCTTATTTCTCTAAATTAAAATTTTCTTTAATAATCGTTGGGGGATACCTGAAACATTAGTTTTTTACCTAAAAAGAGGAATTTAAAAACCAAAAAAACAATTTTCAACTTGAATGATGAATCTTTAATTTAAAAAAATGAATTTTGCACAAGAGTTTTATTCTCAAAGAGTAATGTAATAGTTTATATTTTAACCAAAAAGTATTATAATTTGAAATAAAACACAGATTTTTATAAAAAAAATACTTTTAAAAGAAATAGTTGAAGTTTTTTACCAACATAGTTGAATTTTTAAACTAAAAAGAAAAATTTTAAAAAAATAGTTATATTTTCAATCGAAAAGATTAATTTTTAACTTAAAATGTGGAACTTTAAGCCAAAAAAATTATTTTTTACCAAAAAGACGAATTTTCTATAAAACAGTTGAAGTGTAAACAAAAAGGATGTATTTTTAATAAAACTGTTGATTTTTTAAATAAATAATTACATTTTTATACAATTAATAAAATCTTTGTTCATAAGAGATGAAATCTCAACGAAAATGAATAAAAATAAAAAGATGAATTTTTCACAAAATAGTAGTTTTTTCAAACAAAAGAGAATTTTTAGTAAAGAAAGAAAACAATTTTAATCAAATTGTTGAATTTTCAAGCCAAAAAGACAAACCTTGTACAAAACAGTCGAATTTTCAACCCGAAAATATAAATTTTCAACAAAAAAGTTAATTTTTAACCAAAAAGTTGAATTTTCAACCAAAAAGGATATATTTTTTAAAAACTCTTGATTTTTCAAATAAATAATAAAATTTTTATACGATTAATAAAATTTTCGTCCATAAAAAATGAAATCTCAACGTAAATTTTAATTTTTAATATTTTAAATGCGAAAATTTTAATTTAAAATTAAAAAAATAAAAAGATGAATTTTTCACAAAATAGTAGGTTTTTTAAATAAAAGAGAATTTTTTGTAAAGAAAGAAAACAATTTTAACCAAATTATTGAATTTTTAAGCCAAAAAGATGAACCTTATACAAAACAGTCGAATTTTCAACCCGCAAATGTAAATTTTCAACGAAAAAGTTAATTTTTAACCAAAAAGTTGAATTTTCAACCAAAAGGGATGAGTTTTTAACAACAATTTTGAATCTGAAACAAAAGAATGAATTTTTTAACATAATAATAATTCTCTTTTGGTGTATTTTTACCAGAAGAAAGTGGTGACGCGTTCAATAGATTTTTCAAGTCTAGTTTTAAAAATGTATTCTTACACAAAATATAAGTGTTTTAAAAAAGTGAATAACATCCTCTTTTAATTTTCTTTCTTTGGAAAAATTCTTCTTTTTTGGTAAAAGTGAATAAAAAAAGGTAAATAAATTTTTGAAGGATTTCAGTTTGTTTTAACTTTCAACAATCAATTTCAACAATTAATCAAAAAATTTAACAATCAATTTCTCCTTTCAATCACAATCTTTTCATTAAAATATACTTTTATCATTAAATTTGCTACCATTACTTAGCTTTAATATATAATTTCACGTCTTGATTACCGTTACCATAAATAAATAAACTATTAAAATTCATCAAGGTACTTGGTGGAATTTTTATACACGTAATGTTTTTGTTGGTATTACACATTTCTGGTAAATGCCTCGAGAATATTATCACCAAGAGATAAGAAAATGAAGCTGAGATTAAATGAAGTTGAGATTAAATAAAGCTGGGATTAAATGAAGTCGCCTATTCACAAATAGTAAGGAGTCTGGCCACCTGCAAAACTCTATCAATTACTTTTTGCACTCATACTAAAAAAATGGTTTTTATCGCCTCTAAATTCACGCGTTACGCGTTACGTGTTACGCATTAGCGTAGTTTAATTATGTATAATTGCGTTTCCTCGCCACGCCAATCCCGCACCGAATGCTGTAAATCTGGTTCTTGGTTTTCAAATTCTGGTTAAACACGATCACCCTCGCTACGAGGTTTAAAGCGTTCATTAAATCTTAATTGCAGTCATCATAAGACTAAATCATGGAATGTAAACAACGCTAAGTTCTCACTCGTAATGTTCGTTTGTCGGAAAAGGCGACATTCCAACTCACGTAATTACGTCTATTTTCCCACATTTTTTTCACGATGAGCGCGTTTCTTTACCATCACGGGTTCTTGACCTCGAAAAAAAAAACCCGAGTTCAAGATGCAAAGCGAAAGTGTTTTTTAATGGGAAGCATTTACGGGATGTCTACTAGAATGGCCCACAATAAATAAAATACTTGTCTTCGCTCACCCTCTTATTTTCTTTTCTTTCGTGTGGAAAAAATAGTGCGAGATCACAGCACTATTGTCGGCTACCGCACGGCCACCTTCGGCTACCGCACGACCACTGCACGACCATCACACTACCGCGCAATTCGAAAAGCAGATTACATCCAACTCACAAATGACATTTGATCATAAAACTACCCCATAACTACTTTAAACTACCTTTTAACTTTTTAAACTACCCCTAAACATTCTAGACTAGGGTGACTCAAAAACGCCTCTTTTTGAGAGGGCAATGATCCTCTCCATTTCATTCCAAATCCGAAAAAAGAAATTACCTAATTTTTATTTTTTTATTTTTTTTATTTTAATAGGTGCCGGTTTTGACTTGCAGTTTCCCATGCAAAATGCATGGGGAAAAATCACTTTTTTGTGTTTTGGAATAATTTTTTAGGGCTTAAAAGAATGTGAGAATTATTCAATGAAGAAATTTATGTTTAAAAAATACGGGTTTGACACCCCTAACCTACCCCCATGAGTACCTGAAAACTACCCTTAAAACCAAAAATGTAAATTCATCATGAAATCGACATTTTGAACACTGTATTCTCATTTTTATTAACTTAAAAATATTAAAATTGGTCTAGTGGAATCTTTAATATTATTGGTTAGTTAATTTTTAATTATTTAAACAAATGGAATTTGTTTAAATTTATATATATATATATTTTGGAAAATTCGTGTTTTTCTCTAAGATTTATCACTATTGGTCTAGTGGAATATTGATTAACATTAGTTCATTAATTTTTATTTATTTAAACTGATTATTCGTTGAATAGTATTACAAGTTAAAATTAAATAATAATTTAATTGTTTCAACATTGAAAAATATTTGAAAATTTATATATGTTACTTGATAAAACTAAACTGCCAGTTCAACGAATTTTTGAAAAAACAACATTTTTTACAGAAAAGGAATTGATTTAAATAATAAAAGAATAATTAACCAATGTTGTTAAATATTTCACTAGAGCAATAGTAATAATTTCTATTCAAAAAATTCCAAAACTTAAACACAACAAAGTCCATTTGTTTAAACAATTTAAAATCAATAAAATATGTTAATAAATATTCCACTAGATCCATAGTCATAATTTTTAAGGGAAAAAACTAATTTTCGGAAAAAATTGTTTAAACAAATTCTATTTGTTTAAACAATTAAAAAATATTGAACCAATATTAATCAATATTCCACTAGACCAATGGTAATTTTTAAACTTGTTTTTAAAAAACTTCAAAAACATAAAAACAACAAATTCCATTTGTTTTAACAATTGAAAATTAATTAAATATGTTAATAAATATTCCACTAGACCAATAGTAATAATTTTTAAGGGAAAAACGAATTTTCGGAAGAATTATTTAAACAATTAATAATTAATTTAAAAAAATGGGATTTGTTTAAATAATAAATAATTAATTAATCAATTTTTATCAAATATTCCACTAGACCAATAGTAATAATTTTTATTTAAAAAACTTCAAAACATAAACACAACAAATTCCATTTGTTTAAAAAATTGGAAATTAATCAAGTATGTTAATAAATATTCCATTAGACCAATAGTAATAATTTTTTAGGCAAAAAGCAAATTTTCGGAAAAAAATTATTCAAACAAATTCCATTTGTTTAAACAATGGAAAATTAATGAAACAATGTTCAAAAATATTCCACTAGACTAATGGTAATAATTTTTAGGGGAAAAATTGAATTTCCGAACAAAATTATTTAAACAAAACACATTTGTTTAAACACTTTTCTGTCACTTAATAGAAATAAACTGCCAGTTCAATGAAGTTCTCAAAAAAATTTTTTTACACAAATGGGATTTGTTTAAAAAATAAATAATTAATTAATCAATTTTTATCAAATATTCCACTAGACCAATAGTAATAATTTTTATTTAAAAAACTTCA
>JAAAKG020121224.1:0-15062 GCA_010014905.2 Druon quercuslanigerum
AGGAGGACCCCTATCCGTGGTCGAAACGTTTGCCATCGTTGTTTTAATTTATATATATAATGCACGACTTTTAATTACAAATATTCTTACGACCCGAATGCCAATAAAACAAGTTTCAAAATAAAATTGAATAACTCTGTCAATTAAATACGACATTTCTAAAAAAATCAGTAAAGATGTCACTGAATGAATATAGAATATAATTATTTACCTATTAGATCTACATTTCTAAAAAAAGGGGGGAAAGTGAGGAAATTCTTACCGTAAAGTAACCCCTTCCCAAATTTGAAAATTCGCGCCACAACTTAACCCTTTGACATATCTATAATTAAAAAGAAACCCCTATTTAGATTTAAACAAACCAAATAAGACAAATATTACATAAGATCAAAACAAAGAGTAAAAGAGAAGACCCAAAATGTTTTAGGCTAAAATAAGATTAGAAATAAACCATGTATCTATTTTGATCCGCGTAACGGTAAATTCATGCCGGCCGGGCCGCAACAATTCAAAAAAAAGAAGGGATCAGGCCCGCAACTCCAGTATCTCAGAAACTTCGAAACCGAATAGAGCGTGAACGATGGAAAAAGGGAAACAAAATTTTCAAGGCCCAAATGTAAATCAAGAACAAATGGAAGAGATAATAGAAGTACCCGCGGTAAAAGAGGAAAATGAAATCACAATCTATGAGAAACACCTCAAAATTACAGAATCGGCTTTTAATTGTTGTAAATTTAATTTAGAACCGGTTCTGAGTCCGTTACTGAATTTCCCGGATTTTTATTTGGACTAATTTGGCGATTAATTGGCCGATTTGAGTTGATTTGACTTCGGATTGATTTTTAGTTGGTTGAGCTATTTATTTTTTTTTTTTTATTTTATTTTTTCCCCCCTGTTTGTGTATAAATTATTTATCTTATAAAATTTCAAGATCAATCTCTCCAATAAAAACTTTTTATATCCTTTTATTAAAAACAAAAAAAAACAAAAAAAACCTCAATCCCTCCCCCACATATAATTACCTTTTCGTTCCACTTAATTTCAGTCCCAATGGAACTTCCTCCAACCAACAAACTTTCGTATGAGGCACCTCAGCGACGTAGTATGGGTAGGCAGGAACGAGCACAAAATAGATTGGAGGTGCTCTGGTTGCTGTCACAGAGGTAATCTACCTGTCGGGGCGTATCATACCCAAGGTGTGCACAGCCTCCATTACGTCACTTTTCAAATCTTGGCTGAAGAAAGGGCATGTCCGGGTTGCCAAGACAGGGTCATCACAAACACCTCCGCTGGTGGATGTTGGACATGTTTGGTCGCGTTGAGTGAGTCGGGGTAGGAATTCACTGTAGACACGTCATTTAAAAATAAGCAGCTAATTATAAACGAAGAAGATGTGATCTGTAAAAGCGTATTTAGTTTTGAAGTTAACCCTGATTGCGTTCCAAATTTTTCTAATTTTTTCTTTGTGTCTATTACATGGCATCCTGACGGCACCGTAAATATTAACCCTATCGTACCTATTCTGAACCTCGAACCTGAGCAATACGACATTTAAATGGAAGGTGTTAACGAATTAGATTCTGACACATCTGACTCCGGAGTCGAGAGCGACTCCCCCGAAGGAGAAGAATAGACTTTGATCAACAAACCCGACTTCTTTACTCCCGAATAATATTACTATATAATATAAATAATGTAACTATGTAAATGAGGTTCTTCAGTTATCCTACTCATTTTAAATTTTAATAGTTCAAGTTGAAATTGTAAAACTACCTTCATTAATTTACGTAAAAATATATATATATATTTTTTTTATTAGTATTCTTATTATTTTTTATACATTTTTTTCCCTTCTTTCTTTCTATTCTTTCTCTTTCCTCCTTGGTTTGATTATAACAGTTATATCTCTGTTACCATATTATTCAAAATATAATTCTAATGAGTAATAAAATGCTTTAGATATAATATATCGCATCAACAAAACTTATTAACTAGCCTCATGAAATTTCCCTTTCATAAATTAAACAGAAATTTCTACTTACCCCTCTAAATTTTTATGTATTATGCACACCATAAATCTCCATTGGTTAAAACCTTTGTCTTCCCACCTTTTTTTGTATTGGCACAAGTAAATTCCTCTCTCGGCACTTTTAGCCTATATGGCTCACTAATTTACACTTTTAAAACCGACCATCACCAACTTTCACTATTATCGGACACAGATGTCACAGAGTTTTTCACTTTCTAGATGTAAACAAAAGTTGCCTTAAGCATATAGCTAGTGACTCCTTTAAAGTAAGAGGGGAGGTGTAACGGCATGCTTCGTTTTCTGAACTAAAACCCCCCGGCTCTAAGACCCTTTTTCTTTATACTCATTTTACCAGTAGATTTCTTAGGGGGAAGATTCAAATAGCTTGAAGTATGCATTGATCATATATATATATGTGTGTGTTATCGAATGTTTTATCAAGTAATTACTATTGTACGCTAATTCTACGATGAACTATAGTCAACGCGTGTCTAATAGAACTTATATTTAAGTAATATAACCGGTTAC
This sequence comes from Druon quercuslanigerum, assembly GCA_010014905.2. Lineage (NCBI taxonomy): Eukaryota > Metazoa > Arthropoda > Insecta > Hymenoptera > Cynipidae > Druon > Druon quercuslanigerum. The sequence continues at coordinate 2,558 of JAAAKG020121224.1, forward strand.
AATTGAGTTATCCAGTCATTAAAAAATACTGCAAAACATCTCTGTACATGATAGGTTTTGAGGTTAGGAACCTGAGACCTTGAGCTATTTTAGTATCGTTAATGGGTTATGGCGCCAGTCAGACGCTATAAAAAAAGACCTTTATACTGTCAGACAGGAAACCGTCACTCAAGGTGATTGACGTTTTCCGGTTGGAAAAATTGAACTTTGGATCCGGATCCTTAAACTGTCACTCACTTTAATTGCCTAAAACCATGGGTGGAGCAAAGTGACCTAATTTTGTGATTGGTTATTTGGCACTGGAACTGGCTGACGTCAGACTTCAGATTAGTTAAACACTAAAAGTAGGGATAAATCCCGCCCAAAACTAATTTTTAAATATAGATGCAGAGCCTGAAAATGTTAGAATATTGTATCTCAGCGCGCTTCTTTTAAACTTTGAACCTGCGACTTTTGTTTTCTCAAGTATTATACTCAGAATGGACTTAGTCACTTTTTAGTTAAACGAAGGCTATGTGACCTAAGCTTCGCGTTTGTGAACTGTGCGTTAGCATTCGGCTTTGCCGAATTGTTAAAGTGTTAAACTTACTTGTGCGCGGTTAGGACTTTAAACTCAAAATTGTAATCTATTAGTTAAATGATTATTGTGCCTTTAAATCAAATAATAAGATGAATCATGTCTTGCCATGATTCAGCCCTATTCGATATTATGGAAGTGTTCTCCGACTCTCAATACCAGCGTTTTCAAATTTTCCGTGTCTACTATGAACTCCATTGCACAATAGTTATTGTTTATCCACGAGATGGAATACAAGAATATGTCATCCATGAACAATTAGACATCAAAGATTTATAATAAACTAATTGTTTCTCTCACAAATCTAAATCCAGTGCAAGTGTTCTATTGTATTCTTAAATCTGACCTACATTTCGCGGCTAATGGTTTCAACCATTCCACGGCAGATAACGAATCCTCTCCTTCGACGTATCGGCAAGTTGCTCTGTTAGAAAATTGTAGATTGCAGCGCCTGGGACGTAACAACTATTGACTGGAGAAAATTAGTATCTGAGCGCGGCGCTGTTTACCTTTAGGGCCGACTTGCTACAAAATACATAGTGAAAATGAGAAAACTGATATTTTTGAACACTTCTACTGTGATTTTTTTGTTTTTTTCTGGGAGAATAAATTTAAATAGTTTTTATATCTGTTAAGGAAAAATAAATGACAAAATAATGTAAATATTTGCAAATATATAAGATTGACAAACTTTAAAAGGGCGGGACATTTAAAAAAATTATTTAAAAAATTGATAACAATGTAAAAATGGTTAATGTTGTTTATTTTGCTATAAAACTTAAACAATTTGGTTTGTTTTCTATAAAAAATACCTAATGTACATATTATTGCGGAATTAATTACTTATTTTCTAAGCAAATTCCTCAAAGATTAATTTTATTTCTACTTACTTCATTATCTTATCAGCGAACCTTAAAGACATTTGTTAGAAGTGGTAAATAATGTTTATAATAATATCGCAATAAATAATACTAACAAAATTTAAAGTTTCACAACTTATTTTCTGACATTATTTTAAATATCCCGCCATTTTAAACTTCTCTAATCTAATTTATTTTCAAAGTTGTACAATATTTTGTCATTTATTTTTCTTTATTCGATGCTAAAACTATTTAACTTTATTCTTCCTGAAAACAATGACGAAAATGATAGTAGAACTACCTGAAAATATCAATTTTCTGATTTTTACAATGCATTTGGTAGCAAGTCGGCCCTAAAGGTAATCAGCGCTGCCATTACGCCTGGTGGCCGCCGGTTAACTCTTATCTAACTTTTATCCTACAGGCCTCCCATTAAGTGGCACTGGGCTGAGTCGGTGTGAGTCGCTCGGTGTCTCAAGTGGCGTAGTGAAGCTGGATTCACTCATTTCAAAAGAATGTTAATTATAATATCGTTTCATTTTTCGCACATATAATAAAATATTGCACATTGTACGAATGAAATCAATGATTTCATTCTTTTCTATTTTACTATGAATAAAATCTCATAAAAAAGTTACATTTCATGTGTCATATATTTCTTTATTTATTGAAGAATTAATGCAAAATTGTACAAATTTAACCCAAAAGATGTTGCAGGAAACAGCATTTGCACATTTTTCGATTTAAATTTGTATAATTTTGAATAAATTCATTTATTTTCTGTACTTTTGATTCGCACACACATTCAAATAACTACGCGAGCTTAATTTGAATGGTCCATAGTTGGTTAAATTCTGGAAAGGAAGTAGAATTATTAGTAACTACCTTTCAATCACTTATCCGTCACTCCACCCTCAAGCATCCCTACTCTGTACGATTCGAGCCTCATCGGGGAGGGTGCACTCTCTGAAAATACACGACTGGAAAAAGGACCCTCCCGAAGAAAACCGAACTTTTCCGGTTAAATCCGATATTTCTCCGGATATCGTAGGCGACAGAGTGTTTTTGTCACTCATAAAATAATAAATCTTACATCTCTCCTGTACGTGCTCAACTGAACCCTAAGAAGATTAAAGAAAGTTGCTATTTTACAGAATCCAGTAACCCTGGCCCCTTTAGGGTCCTATCCTCTCTAAAATAATTTATTTCTATCCTACCTACCTTGTACAATAAAATGCACGGAGTTACTAAAAATCTTAAAACTAAATTTACAATGTACAGTACCTTATTTCCTAAATAAATTTACGCCCTTTCCCCAACGTCTTTCTTAATGATTATTTTCTGTAAGTGAGAACTTCACTTTTCGCAGCATTCTACAATCTACCACCGTAAAAGCGTTATAAATGTTCCAGCGAACTTATTCGAAAGTTTCCGCATAAGATGATTTGATTAATTTAATCGAATGTGATCGATTGAGATGCGGTCGCAATATTCGCTCGTTACACCTTCACCCTTATAATAATTTTACAATGACAGCATATAAAAAATGTTTAAAAAACTGATGCAAACGGTCAACAGTGTTTTTTTTAAAGTGAAAGTCAGTGAACGTGTCAATTGATCAATCGCTAATCAGATACTCTTGTAAAGGCCAAGCACGTAGCTCATTTCAAGTATTTTAATCTTACTTAACCTGCAATTCAAATGGGTTTTTGACATTTTTGATAGTAATAAAATTTTGTTTTGACAAACTAGTGAAAAAAATAATACTTGCTCTAATTTCAGAAATTGTTGCTCATGAACCGAGTATTAGCCGCTTTACTCTCACTCCCCTTCATTTAGAGAGAAGCTATTTGAGAGTTCATGACAGATATGTAAAAAGATAACAATTAAATTATTGAAGAGGAATACAAGTAAAATGACCGGGTAAGTACTATAGTAGTTAAAATATTTATTATGCATAAATGAAATATTCAAAAAAGAAATTGTTAAATAGTCAGTGTGCATCAGTCTCTTAATTATATATAGTTACATGTATTTACATTTATTTTATTTACATTATTTACACCTTATGCCTATAGTGTTGTATGGGATCAAAACCTTTTTCTTTTAATCCACATTTTCATTTACAGTTTGCTGGTCTGGGAAAATTTTTTGTGTCTTTGGTCGAAGGTGATTCATGTGTACTCTTTTTGATTTCCCTTTACCGATTTCTAGCTCAACATTGTTTTCGTTAAAAACTTGGATTATTTTGAATGGCCCTAAATATTCTAGATTTAATTTTGAGGATTTTGTATTTTTCTGTAAGTATACCGGATCACCTACTTGGTAATTTTGCACGTTTAGTTTCTGGTCGTAGTATCGCTTAGACCTTTCTTTTGCTGCATGCAAGCGCTCTTTAGCTTTTTCTTGAGTCTCGGCTAACTTTTGTGTTAACGTTTTCAAAAATAAATTGTACGTTAGAGGCAGTTCACGTTTGGCAAACTGAGGGAATTCGGGCAATTTTCCCAAATATCAACTCGTGTTGAGTAAACCCCGTCCCTTCATGCTTAGAGGTACAATATGATAAAAGTGCAAAGCGAAGCCGTTTATCCCAGTTAGTTTTTTGACAGTAAATTTTCAAATACTGGATTAGGACGTGATGGCTTCTTTCTAAAGACCATAACGATTGGGGATGAAAAGCTGCGGATCATAGGACTTTGACTTTAAATATTTTAGCAAATGTAATCATTATCTGACTAGTTAAATCACTGCCATGATAGGTGTGAATTACTTGAGGACAGCCGAAACGCGTGATAAATTGTTCAGCAAAGACTGAAGCAATTGCCGTGGACTCAGTAGAACGTAATGGGACAGCATCTGAATATTTAGTTTCTATCGATGGCCAGGAGATCTGATTGAGCCCATTTATGGTCCTTGAAATACTGAAACTTTTTGTTTCAAGCTCATCCACTGCACATTTAAATGCCCAGAGTGCACTCACGATATCGTATTTTAATCTAGCTGTCTCGATCAATTCTTTTCCAGTTCCTGTCGTTAATTTGCAGTCTGATGCGGTAAATAAAATTATATTTTTTTTGCGCATGAATAATTTGTCCTTTGAAATTTTTATAACGGAAAACTCGTAGTTGGGGCTCAGCTTACGGATATACCCGTAACATAAAGCCAAATTCGAAGTAATCAGTAGAGTTTTCGTCATTTACATCTCTATTTTTGGATTCCTCTGTCCTGATTCTGTGATTGGGCCCACCGCTCTCAACATTGTTTTCATTAGAAGCACAAGTATAATTCATGACCTCATCTATGGTGTGAGTAGTGTAATCCCTGCCATCATAGACAGGGATCGCCTCACGTCAACTGGAAATTTTGGTCCCGTCTTCACACATAGTGTGAGTAGTGCAGTCTCTGCCATCATTGACAGGGATCACCTCACGACAGCAGGGATCAGACGAATTAATAAAAACTATGGCCTCCTCCACGGTGTGAGTAGTGCAGTCCCTGCCATCATCGACAGGGATCGCCTCACGGCTGCAGGGATCGGGCGAAAATAAATCGTCATGCTGATCGGCACTATCTTTCTCCGCTGTCTCGAAGGCTTCGTTCCCAGAATCAGGTTCTCTATTTTTCTGATTAATAATTTTATAATTGGAAGGCACGCACTGTAAATAGTCATGGTCATTCTCGAAATCCACCGCGAGGAAACCATTCTCGATGCGACTGTCGCTTTCTCTATCTTCAGGTAGGGAATGAAGGAACACAGGTGTTCGATTCGAAGAAATCATCACCTTATGTACGAGGATGAAAGAAGACTCGTGTCTGTCGATTTTGTCGTTGGAAATCGTGTCATCCGCGAGTCTGCATCGGTCCTGCGTTTCACCGACGCAGGGATTTCGAGAAAGAGCATCTGCATTCGAATTTGCAACTCCCCTTTTGCAAACAATTTTATAAGAATAGTCAGCTAATCTATATTCCCAACGCAACAACTTTGATTTCGGGCTTTTAAGGTTATGAAGCTATACTAGTGGCCTATGTTCAGTTTCCAAGGTGAATTCCCTCCCATATAGGTACGGACGAAAGGTTTCTGCTGAGAAAGAAATTGCCAGTAACTCTTTTTCGATAGTGGAATAATTTGTTTGTGTGTCCGATAGGGTTCTAGAGGTATATGCGAGCGGGAGGATTTTCCCGTCATAATCTTGGCTCAAGCCTCCCCCAATACCTTAATTTGAAGCTTTACTTGATACTATAAATGGCTAACCGAAGTCTGGGTATTGCAATAGGGGCTAAGTGCATAAAATGTCCTTCAATTTATTGAAGGATTCCTGCTGGCTATCTGGCCATCTGAAAGGAACATTATTTTTTAACATGTATGACAAAGGTTTTGCAAAAAAATGATATTTTTCCGGTTGAAGAGAGAGATTGGCTTTGTCTAAGCGTTCCAAAAGGGTCCTTAGTTTTCTTGTATGTTCGGCCAATGAGTTGGCATAGATAACTATGTTGTCCATATAGACGAACAGTTCCACGCCCTGTAGGTCAGAAATAACTCGGCCCATTAACCTTTGAAAGGTTGTGGGGGCGTGTTTGAGGCCAAATGGCATCCTATTGTAGTGGTAATGCCCGTATAATGTCGAGAAAGCAGTCTTAGTTTTAGAGTCGGGGTGCATTTTTATTTGATGATAACCCATGGCAAGATCGAGAGTAGAAAAATATTGCGCACCACCTAATTGTTCTAATATATGCGCGATGCTTGTTAATGGGTATGCATATTTTATTGTCTTTTCGTTTAATTGTCGAAAGTCTATGACCATTCGCCATCGTTTGTTTCCGTCTGAGTCAGGTTTCTTTGGAACAATAGATACTGGTGAATTGAAAGGCTAGTCGGAATCTTCTATAATACACCCCTTTAACGTATTTTTGGTTTGAGTTGAAATTTCCTTGTTCTGTATGTCTGATTGTCTATATTGTCGATGAAAAGTTGGAATCTCGTCCTTCCATATTATCTTGTCTGAAATAAGGTCAGTGGCCCCCAAAACGTCCCCTTTTATGTGAAAGTAATGTGAAAATTTGGTTATGGGACCAACGAGACTCTCTCTCTCTTCGTCATTTAAACCTGAAAGATCAAGTGTGTCCATTAATTTATCAATTCTTATGGAGCCTTGCTTCTCTCTCCCTTCTTCAACCCTCTCTCCCTCTTTTGGATGATTCCCGTGTGCTTGCCCAAACTTCTTAAATTCTTTTAACTCGACAGGAGGAATTTTAATTTTAATTTCGCTTGATGTGGCCATGCTCTGGTTTAACTAGGCTTTCCCCTATAAAAATGCCTGCCCCGGTTTTGATTTTTTCTATATATCCCTTCTCAATACGCTTGTTTAAAATGGGTAAGATAATTAATTTCTTGGTTCGAGCAGGTAAATTAATCGTACACGGACTCTCCGCCTCAGCCAAGGGTAATTCCAAGGTCACATTTTCTTTATTAAAATCTAGCGAGCCAGAATTTTCGCGAAGAAACTCGGTACCTAATATTCCACAGGAAGTTATTGGAAAATTTTCTCGAACCAAATGAAATTTTATCATCCTACCAAGAACGTGAAGTTTTATGCAGCCTCGTGTTTTATGTACGCCCTGTACGATACTAGTGAGAAAATATGTACTTGATTTGTCGCGCCACAATTTGCCACGTATACAATTTTCTTTTAGTAGGTTAACCTCACACCCCGTACCTCTTAGGAAGGTCGCCATAATAATATGAAATCAATCATTTTTAACTTCAATATTCGCGACATTGATTAATTTCGTTTTTAATATTGAGAGTACTGACTATTTGGTCGGCTGAGGTTTTGACTCATTCTCCTCGTTGTGTAGTTTAAAGGATTCAAGATGTTCATGGAATTTTTAGCCTTTTTCAATTGCTCTAAACTCCTCTCAGCCTCTTCGTATCTTCGTCGGTAGCAATTTTCTCTTGTGTGCCCTATTTGTGCGCAATATTCGCCCGAAAAGCCTTGCCTTGAATTAGAGCCCTGGATATTTCTCTCAGCTTCCTCTGCTCTACGTTTAAAGCAGATCTCACTGGAGTGTCCCGTACCTGAGCAGTAATCACAATTCTGTTTCCGTCTGTCTCGTGATTCAAAGCTCTCCCGCTTCACATTAAATGTATGGATTTTATAATTGTAAGTGCGCAACTAACTACCTTCCAATCACTCATCTGTCACTCCACCCTCAAGCATCCCCACTCACTCCGATTCGAGACCCGTCGGTCTTCGGATATCGTAGGCGACAGAGAGTTTTTGTCACTCATAAAATAATAAATCTTACATCTCTCCTGTACGTGCTCAACTGAACCCTAAGAAGATTAAAGAAAGTTGCTACTTTACAGAATCCAGTAACCCTGGCCCCTTTAGGGCCCTATCCTCTCTAAAATAATTTATTTCTATCCTACCATTCAGACTTAGTTTCTCTTCCTTAATATAGTACAATAGAATGCAGGGAGTTACTAAAAATCTTAAAACTAAATTTATAATGTACAGTATCTTAATTCCTAAAATAATTTACGCCCTTTCCCCAACGTCTTTCTTAATGATTTACCACCGTAAAATCGTTATAAATTGTTCAGCAAACTTATTCGAAAGTTCTCGCATAAGAAGATTCGATTAATTTAATCGAATGTGATCGATCGAGATGCAGTCGCAATAGTCGCTCGTTACAATAAGTGGTCAAAGCCTTCCATGCGAGTCGACCCTGCCTGCTTCAGAGAGTGACACATTTGGCGTTCGGCTGATAGGATACTTCTAAGGCATCGATCTTTCGGAAATTTCGTTCGCCAAAGCTGACGTGAGCGGATTAGGAAAATTTTCATAATAAATTTTCGTAATAATGATTGTCAATCCGCAAACAGTGACATGTCTTCAAAAGGTTGTCTATTAGATCTCTCACCCATTTTCATCGGAATTCATTTAATTGATACCTAAAATATTGGATCTTTTACCCGCCATATGGGAACTCATCCAATATTAATGTGAATGAGAAGTTTGTTTGTCGTAAAAGATTGCGGATGGAGGATTAGTTAGTTCTTTTTTTAAAGCGATTGTTAACAAGTCTTGGGAATTAATAAAATCCCCAAGATGGATTTAGATACTCCTTTTGAAAAGATGATCAAGTGCTAAGAAGTAAGATTTGCAAGAGAGTAAAACAAAAATGCTCGATTATTATATTAAAGGTCATTCTCACGAGTCAAGCCTTATAAATGATAGGAAAACAGGACAAAATTCTGTTGGCAATTATTGCACATTAAATTGTACATAATGGACAACTGTTTGTAGAGTTAATACTAATTTAAAATCAACGGTCATTCCCGTGGGAAGGGTTATCTTTACAGGTAGCTAGCTTAATCGAGCCAAGGGAAACATAAAAATCTGATAACCAAAAATAAAATTCACATGCAAAGCTGTTCTCGCTTCTGCTGACCGATTATGTTATGTAGAGGAGTTATCGATACCGATAATCGCTTACATTTAATGTTATTTGGGAACCTCTAGTAGTAGTAAAGATCTCTTTTTATATTGTCATATCTAAAAATTAATTCGTTTCAGGTTTACTGTCCTCCCAGAATTGGTTTCGACCTACATACTAGGTACAAATTTCCTGAACAGGGCACATTAAATTGTCGCACGATCCAAAGTCTCTTGATTTAAACTCAAGGGACGGAAAGTACAATACAGCTGATTACTAAAACTAAGAGTATAGTAAGGGGAAAACTATCTCTGGTTCTCAGGAGCGTAATTTAAATGCTCATAAATACTTTGGTATGGTTTAGAAAAAGCGAAAAATAAAGTAACAATTTGGTTTAAAACCTTATAATTATTTAAACAATTAACTACTTTTTGTTCAATTAGTACATAATTTTCATAAATTTCTTTTAATGTATAAAAAATAACTAGTTGTTGAAAGATATTTAATTTGCCCAAGGATTTTTAGGAAAGTTGGGTCAAGTGCAACCGTTCCAGAGTGGACAATGGTCCTTTCCTCTTTGTTGATGTTTGGATCTATCGAGTCTGTAAAAGATGGCCAAAAGGTGGGTGATTGAGATAACAAAGGTGGCCCAGTCCACCAGAGACGATGTGTTTCCAAACGTGAAGGAGAAATACCTCGAGACGCACAATCAGCTGGATTGTCGTTCCCGGGAACATGATGCCATATAGCATCATGCAGAAGAGTCTGTATTTCCGACACCCGACTTGAAATATATATCATCCATCGTAGAGAGTGACCTCGTATCCAGTCGAGAGTATTTGCTGAGTCGAACCATAGATGACTTGACACGGCAGTAGGAAGATTTAAGACCGAACGAACATGAACTACCAGCCGAACAAGCAGAACAGCCGCGCAAAGTTCCAAACGAGGCAAAGATGTCTCCTTAAAGCGAGCAACCTTAGTTTTAGCTATAACTAGTGAGACTCGTATCTTATCCGTGGGAAGCAGGATCCTCAGATAGACAACCGCACCGATGGCCTTCTCCGATGCATCTCCAAAACCGTGAAGTTCGCAGCCAGACACGTCCGAAGAACATCCCACCCAACGTGGGATGCTGAGCGATGAAAGTTCAGGATGCTCGTTCCTATATTTCCTCCATATAACACTGTGAACAACAGACAGAGGCTGATCCCAATCTATTTTAAGTTTCCACAAACTCTGCATAAAAATTTTAGCTTTAATTGAGACTGCGGCAAGCCAACCAAGCGGATCAAAAAGGCGGGCTATCTCGGAGAAAACTCTCCTTTTCGTTGGTATCCCAGACTCTTTAGGAAGTTGAACCTGAAACTTAAAACAATCCGAAACAGGTTGCCATAGAATTCCGAGAGCCCTGTGAACTGGTTCTTGAGTAAACTCATAAGACGATGCCTTTTCTCTGCAATCTTCCGGGACTCCTTGCAGAACATCCTCGCAGTTCGACAACCATTTCTTCAAAATGAAACCACCCGCCTTGAGAAGCAAGTTCACTTGGCGACGTTTTTCTATGATACTTCAGTAGAGACGAGTGCTGTGGCTAAAAGTACGGGCCCATCTAGGTCAAGAGGACCTTGAACAACATAAGAATTGATAGTAGACATTTCAGGTGTAAACGCGGAATTTTTTACATTTAAATTAGATGTGGACGGCACAGCTGTACTTCCAGATTTACGGCGTGGAACATCACTATAGGGTCGATGCAACATAGTATGATGTTGACCAGAGCAGGTTTGACCACGCTTAGGTGAAACACAATCTCGAATCAAATGCTTTTCCAAACAATTAAAACATAACCCACACTTGCGAATCAGTTTTTGTCGCTGATCAGAATTCTTTGACCTAAAAAGAGGGCAAAACAAAACAAAGTGCTTGCCCGGACATAACGGACAACCACCCTCTTTTAGTGAAGCACCATGTGCTTGTGTGTTGAAACCCTTCTTATCCGATTTGACGCCTGTCATTCTACCTCTGTTTTCGATTGATGAGTACTTAAATTGAGAACCTTCTTCAAACTCAAGTGCCTCCAAAGCGCTTACTCGTGAAACTAAAAAGGCCCTTAAAGTCTCAAAAGAAGGATTAGTGGGAAGTGATCCGGTTTTATCTTCCCAGGCCTTGCGGGAGGAGCGGTCCAAACGGTTTACTGTCATATAAACTAGGATGTCATCCCAGTCTTTCGTTGGTGTGTTCATAAACTTAAGCCCACCAATCACTTCATAAGTGTCGTTTAAAAGAGAACGAAGTCCCGAAGCAAGTTCCTTAGTGACAGGTTCTAATCCGAAAAGTTTCCCCAAAAATGCGTTAATAAGAGCACGTTCAGTGTCGTACCGATCCATGAGCGTTGCCCATGCTCGCTCAAAGTTGTCACCCGCGATACTTATGTTTAATAAAAGTTGAGCTTTTGAACTGGTGGAAGTGTGACGTCATCCTTCACCATCTTCAATCAAACATCTTCTTAACTTGTGTTTAAGGAGCAATATCAGTAGCGGAAGACATCACCTTGGAAGAGGTAGAGGCAACAAGTGCGTCCAACTCGTCCCGTAAATAAACCTTTGCGACAATATATTTTTCCTCTCCTTTATTAAACAAATATTGTATGAAGTATGGATCAGTTGAGTTGTCCTCACGCACGATGAGAAGCTGTTCGTGGTTTGTACCAAAGTTGGACCACTTGCCTTGCCCGTCTTTTTAAAATTGGTAACTGCATTGCAGATGAGCTCGTAGGGTTCATACTGCTCAGCAATACAGTCCTTGACACTCATTTTTTAATTAAAAAAAAAGTACAGTCAAAATATAAAGTACATACAATCCTGCCAGTATGACAGTAGAACACTACACAGTCTAAAAAGTCACAATAGATTGTTAAGGGAACACAGCACTGTAAAGAATGAACTTTTCAAAAGTTAACAATAAAATCTATTGGAGTCAAATCACTTTAAAAATTACATCAAACAAATAAATTATAAAAATTTGATTGAAATAAACAAAAAACAAAAAAAAAACACGTTAAAGTTCAAGTAAAAGTAAAGTCAACTCACTGAAAAGTTATATCAAAAGGTAAAAAGTTAAAATTCGATTAAAATCGAAACACGTTAAAAAAGAGTAAATATATCCAAGAAAAACACAATCCAACGTAGAGTATCGAAAAGTACATGGTATCGCAAACCTGTCATTCTGTGAAGCGAATTGTAGGCAATGATAGTATGCCGATGGATACAGAGCATTACGCATACACCGGCGTAGGGATACATCGTACGAGCAAGTGTAACGAGGCACCTGCTACTCAAAGCGCGGGACGTCTTCATTTGACGTCATGTATCAAGCGCCAAATAGCTTTCACGACACTGTCACTTTAATCCTGCAAAGAAGACTGCAATCCACTCGCTGAAGCCCTCATCCGGCTTTCGAAAAGACCAAATATGATGAGAATAGCACTTGAAGAAAAAAACAGCTACACATGCAGGATTTGATGTTTGATAGTAAAAAGTCACTGAGTCATGATAGTTATTGTTGAGCACCAAAAAAAGAACATCATTTATTTTAAAAGGATTCAAAGTACTTGTCTTCTAACAAA
>JAAAKG020121235.1:0-15061 GCA_010014905.2 Druon quercuslanigerum
TTCCTCACACTACTCCCCTCCCTACCGAGTGAGTCACGCCTACCCCGAAAGGGAAACGGCTTAATGGTGTAATAAATGCTTAATGGTGAATACTCAAAGGAAATTTTAAGTTTGTAATGTGATCCATATAGAAAATTTAATTAATATTTCATATATATTATTTATTTTAGAAACAAATATATTTAGAAAAAAGAAAGATTGTTTAACGCATTATTTTTTCAATTTTTTAATTATTATTTACTCATAACTAAAAAACTAAAGCAAAGTTAACAATTACAGAAAATACAATAAATTTACAGAAGTACTACAGAAGATGACAGTTAGAAACAATACTACTTTGGGTAAAGAGTTATTATATATAAAATATTACTATATATAATATTAATAATACTAATAATAATATTAATATAATTACATATCAAATACTATTAAACAGAAATTTAATTAATTTTTAAAACAATTTTATTTTTCTAAACTTAAGTTACTTATTATCTCACTCTAAAATCTGTTTCAGTTGAGAAAGCATAATCATATGTTCCAGATGTTCAAGCCTGTTAGGTATCCTAAAAAATTGTTAAGTTTTTCTTACACAAAAATTTTCCTTTTAAAAAGTGATCAATTCAAAATAAAATTTTTTAATTTTGAACACCTTTAATTAGAAATAAATATAATTTAAATTTATTTTAATTTTTAATAAGAAAAAAGATCAGTTTTTTAATTCTTCCACAGAATAGTCAATATTAGGTAAATTTAGTTTAAAATCTAGATTTTTCTTCCCAATTAGGCATGGAATACAAATGAAAATTTTGTGTTTGAATATTACCCCCATAAGGCTTTTAAATAAAATTTTTTAACGAAACATGAAATGGTACTTTCTACTGATGATGAGATTATTAGTATTTGAATTTTATTATTATTATATTTTTTGACCTAAGCATTGGTTTGGGGAATTTTTTTCGCTGAACTCGAGGGCTCAAAAATATTTTAAAATTCTGGAGTATTAGAATTTTTATTATTTTATCATTTTTGATAACAGGGGTTACCGGTTTAATGTAAGCAATCAGTTCCACAAGAAAATTGATTTTTTTCCTAGGAGCCTAAAAAATTTTAAAGGACGCTCAAAAAAAGCAGTGCTAGCTGAATGGATCTATCAGAATTGGTAAAATATAATTAATTATTGGTGAAGACAATTGAATAGTGGAATGACACTGATTGCTAAGTGCAAATAAATACGTTTAGTTAGGACTATATATAATTATTAGACCATTAAGTCATTTTCTTTTCGGGGTAGGCGTGACTCCCTTGGCGGGGAAGGGAGTAGGATGAGGAATGGGTTATAGAATTTTTAGATTGATCTCCATCTTATCTGATTCTCCATCTTACCCAACATCCTATTCACCCATGCAACTGCCCTTTTGCCTCACCTTTCATGCAACAATACCTCCATCTCATCTCACTTATCTTATCTTACTTATCTCACTCCTTTTCACCTCTCACACTCCTCCAACCAGTGTTTCACTTTTGCATCCCCCTTCCCGCGCAATTCACACATCTTCTTATCTCCAGAATGCCAGTACCTATTAAAACCCTTCATTAATTCGCATGTGATTCTTATTATAAGTGCCTCCCTTCCTTGCTCTACCTTCTCACGCAAATATTGTGGGCTCTACCTTAGCATATTCCACGCATAGTTCCGGTTAAACCTTGACTCTTTTATTCTCTCCTCCCCTTCTTACTTTTCTCTCTTCATGTTGTTTTTTTAACCAACTTATATACACTTCTTTCTTCCTCATTCATATATCTTCTTACAAAATCATCTACAAATAACCTCTTTCTCAGGCTTCACACCTGCCTCATCACCACATTTTCCCTTTACACTCTTTCTTTTAAATTACCATCCACTTCCCCATTCCTCCAAAACAAGAAGCCCAGGCACACAAACTCTTTCACCTCCTTTTCTGCTTTTTCCTTTTACTTCCACTTCCCTCCCTTATCTCTACCACCTTCATTCCTGAACATCATAACCTTCGACTTATCTGCATTTAACTCTAACCTGTTTTAGTCCAAGTATCTTCTTAATCTTGTCATCATCCTCTCTGAAGCCTCTTTGCTCTTTGCTAGCAGCACTATATCACCTGCATATGCGAGTGACCATCTCCTTACCCCTTTTACCCTAACTTCTCCTACCACTCCGGCCGCTAGCTTACTTTCCATATACTCGATTAAAATTGCAAACAGCGTTGGGATAAGCGGGCATCCCTGCCTCAACCCCCTATCCATCCAGAAACATTCAGATATTCCCTCCCCTCCTCCTACTAGTTCTTTTTTCGCCTCAAGCACCTCCCTTACCCTCTTGATCAGACCTCTTACCACTTCCTTTGGTTTCAATGCTTCCCACAACCTCTCTCTATCCACCACGTGCTGCAAGACGTAAAGATTATCAATAGTACTTTTTCCCTCTCTAAAGACCACCTGCGTCTACGGCATTATGCCTTCTGCGTCAACATCCTTCCGCAGCCTTTCTGTCAATACCATGGCGTATATTTTGTGCGTCATATTCATAAGCGTAATTCCTCTATAATTGTCCGGCGTCTCCCTATCGCCTGTTCTATAAAGTGGTACGATCAAACCCTCCCTACAACTTCTTGGGAATCCTTCCCCCCTCCATACTATTTTCAGTAAACCTTTAGCCTCACCCTTATGTGCCAAACAGCCATGCTTCGTTCTCTACACCGTCCGACCATGCTAACTTAGACTTTTTGAACTTCCTTATCTGGTTCTCTATCTCCCCCGTGTTTCTAATCCCCTTATCTCTCTTTCGTGTGTCTGATTCCTGAAATGATTTTTAAAAAATTCCCTCAATTCGTCACTCCCTATCTTCTCACTTTTCCACACCCTACGTCTCCAAAACCTATTACTTATCTTTCACACATCTCCTTCTATCTTAAAATTTCTCAACTTCTCTTCCAGCTCATTTTTCTTTTTCCGCTCTTTCTTCTTACACATTACTCTAAACTCTTATCCCATTTTCACAGACTTCCACTTAAAGCTTACGTTTCTCAACTTCTCATGATACTTCTCTATTGCTTGTTTCATCCATGAAACCCTCTCCTCTAACATTCCTTCTTTTCCACACTACCTTCCGCTATCCTCCCCCTTTATCTACAAACCTAAAAGCTGATGGTCTGATTTCACCCTCCAGTCTACTGCTAATTTCTCTATTTCTTCCAATCCTTGCATATTCATGATCAAATAGTCTATCAGCAATACCCCTTTCTTACTCACATACGTACCTATATTCTCCCTTTCCGTCCCCTGTTACCATACCATTCTTCACAGCTCATCCTCTGTCCTCCATCTAGTCTCTGTGAATATCCCCCTTTTTATTTATTAACTTATATTTTGATTTTCTTTTAAAGCTTTTCCCTTTCCGATACAGGCAACCCAATTCTCGCATGAAAGACTTCCTTCAGTACCACTGTACTCTCATCTCTGTCTTCTAGTAAGTCTTCCACCCTTGCTTTAACCCTTTCAATCCCATCCTTATTGTACACAGTAACAACATTTTTTGTTACCCCACCTATCTTTACTGCCCACATTTGCACGCCCTTCCCTCTCCTTCTCCATGAACTTCTTCCTCTAATCCATCCCTGACACCTGTTATAATTTTCCCACTCGCCCTTCCTGTCCTATCTACGCTGACCGCTTCCCGTAGCCTTCACCTATACCCCCTAGGCAACATTGGCTCTACACTTTCCTATTCTTATCTCTCTGCCCACGTCTCTAACGAACCCACAATATCAAATTCCTAAATATACCTTCAGAAATCCTCATCTTTCTTCTTTAACCCTGCTACGTTTCAGTAACGCACCTTTAACGCTTCTCCGCCCTGCTTTACTCCCACCCCTACTTCCCACGAAACGAAGTCCCCTGCACTTCCTTCAAAACCTTTTTTTTCTCCTACTCTTTCCGTACCTACATTTTGTCCTCTATTTTCATTTTCTGATATTCTAGGTTTGCCGCCGTCTGTCCACTCCTCACCTTCTTAGCCCTGTGTTTTGTATTCTCTGCACATTCCTTTCCTTCCTCGTCAAATCTTGATTGATGAAAACTTTCTTGTCCTGTATCCTATTTTTGATACGCACTACCCCCAATTTTTCTTCTCTGCTCTCCGATTCCACAATCTCTACTTCATGCTGTTCCACCCTAACTTTCTCTACCTTTCCTTTAAACCACTTTATTTTCTATTTATTTATCTTTATCTTTATCTCTTTATTTATTTATCTTTATGTATCTATTTATCTTTAGCAGCGCTTTTACCCCTCTCTTTCTATGTTGTCCTTAACTCTTCCTTAGCTCTTCTCTTCATCCTGAACTAGACGCTCTTTCCCTCGCTTTGACTCTGTGACGCGCCACTCGATACCGGGCCACGCACATCTGGCCATGGTGTCCTGTTGGAAATTTTGGTCTCCGTCAAATTTACTACCAGCATTGCCAGTACTCTCGCTGCCAACATCTCGCTTGCCAACCTAACTTCAATTTCCCTAATTAGCCAAATTCCACCAGACAACTACAATGAAAATTAATTTTTAACTCCCCAATTTTCCCGTCAGAACCCTACTCACCTCCTAGGTTTCCACCCTCACACTTCACTCACTCTTTTTACACGAAATCCGTAAAAACTTCTTACCACCTGTCACTGCACATTTTATTACTACCTGATGCAGGTACTGATCAATTTCACATACTCATGGAGAGCTTCTTTTCACCTTATATTGCACGATGGCATTTCCATCCAAAAACGCATACCGCATACCTCTATAATTTGTTTAAAATCATTCCTGTTATAAAACTTGATGGTGCAAGCAAACAGCAGGTGACGACTTGCTATACCCTTGTGGAGGAAGAAGCATACTTCTATTTCGTTTGCTGCAAAACTTTCATGGACAATCTTGGATTAGCCAAAAAAACTTTACAACTGACTACAGACTACAGACTATAGACTACAGACTACATGCTACAGACTACAGAGAGATAGACACCTTCATAAAATAATTTTTTCTGATTCAGGAGGTCTCAAAACGTGGAGATTTGATGAAAACCGACAAATTAAAATTTTACTTAAAACCAATACCTTCTTATTAGGATAATAAGGCAAAATTATTCAAAGCTTTCAAAAAAATAACCTTATTCTAAAATATCATTGAACTTATACAAAAAAGTTTTTTCGGTGCTTTCCCCAACCCTCCTTTTAGGAAGCTTAGAGATAACACTTGTAAGACGTGTGACGGCTCCAGTGCACAATCAAATCCTCCAAACATAAACTGGAAATCGAAAGAACTGAAGCGGTTCTCCTGGACCGCCACACAATAGCAAGCACAGCATAAGGTAATATGACATGTTTTATTGACGCCAACTTTCGCATTACAATTTTGAAACTCATGTCTGCCCAAGCCACGCGGCGTTCATTAATTTGTCGAATGAGGCAGAAGGAGGAAGAGGGTCGACTAAAATCTAGCCGTGTATTTTCAACTAATTCAATAATGTGGAAATATTCAAAAACGAGACAGAGAGACGGATAAGTATAAGTACATCATTTTCATGTGCATGTACATGGTCCATATTGGCCTTGTGACATCAGTGGAGCACAAGTCGGTGACAACAGGCCTCAGTTACCTTCAGTGCGACAGAGGCTTCGGATTAATAAAAAAAGGCGGATGCATATTATTTTCTCACTCTTTCCTTTGAACACCATAGTTATTGTTTTATTCACAGTAATGTTGAGGCCCTTGCTCTTCATGCTTGCATTAAGTTCATTCAACATTATTTGCAATTGATAAAAGAGATACTTCGGGTTTTAATCGTGTACGAAAACTACAAATTTTTCTGGCGCTTCATTAACATTGCAGTCCATATCTTTAAGGCTAACCTGAAACTGAGGTATCAGGTTATCATGCACACTTATGCACAGTTTCTACGAAGCCTGTGATGTCAATTTGGAGGCATCAAAATCGAAGTTAATTCTACATATTACAAGTTTGCTCCTCTTGAAAGAAACAATACAACATACCAAATTTCACTAGGATACTACCTCCAAAAAACATACCTGATCATCCTCTTTGCAATTAAATGATTTCAGCCTTATCTAAGGAGCACAATTTTGCATTAGCTTGCTCCAAAATCCAAAAAAGAAGAAATTTAACGGATTCAAGACAACCTAATAAAGAAAGAGAGAGAGAAACGAGCACCGTCCTACCCGACATCTAAGGTGCCACAGAACAAATAGGAAGAACTCTCAATAAATACAACATCCAAACCATATTAAAACCACCTGCGGAAATAAGACAAGTTCTTAATAACCCTAAAGACAAAAAGGAACCTCTCAGTGATCCAAGAGTAAATAAAATCCCTTGTTCTTGTCGCAAAGTCTGTATTTGAGAAACCGGAAGAACATTGAGCCATCGTATGAAGGTAGATGAGAGTAAAGTCAGGCCAAAAGATTTCACGCAATCATCACTAGCGGAAGATCATATCGAAACAGGACATAAAATTTTATTTGATAAAACAACCGTCATCGCAAAAACACACAATATCTTTCTATAAAAAATGAAGAAGGACAAGTCTTAAGACACCCTAATCACATCAAAAATTGTATTAAAAATGATAACGATTCAAAGGAGATTTAGAATCTTGTCACTACTGGAAATGTATGAATCTTGAAATAAATGAATTCTTGGAATTTTCTAATGGCTGAAATTTCCTTAAATCTTGGAATTTCTTTAATTCTTAGAATAATTGGAATTCCTTTCTTGGAATTCTTTAAATTTCTGAAATTCCTCTAATTCATGACAGTATTAATCCACAAATTTGTTTGCTGCTGACAGCGCATAATAATTATTATTCGAATTTTTCAAATTTCACGAATTCTTTAAATACCCTGAGTTCTTGAACATTATGAACATCTTGAGATTCCTGCCAGTCATAGAATTTCTGGAACTTCTTCAATTTGTAGAATTCTTTAAATTTAGAGAATTCCTGGGATTGATTGAAATCCTGGAAATCTTAGACCATTTTGAATTTTTGAAATTTCTGAAAATTTTGGGATTTTATTAAATTTTATTTATTAAATTATGTAGTATTCTTTATTAAAGCTCTGACGTATAAACTGCAACCTTGCTTGTTGCTCACAACGGGATAACCAGGATGGTAGTTGCTGCTGCCAGGAATGCCCAGCTGCAGAGTTCTCCCGATCTTCGCTTATGCACAGCCTTTTATAGCCACACTTTTGGAGTATCTCACGGGATGCCGCGTAGAGAGGGAGACTCGAGTGGAGAGAGGTGCGTGCGCCGAGTGGCACTGGCGTCGTAGTCGCGGCACCTTCCTTCACTCGGCCTTGTTTATACGTGACAGCGTGGCTTTACATTAAGGTTAAAAATGTACATAGTCAACTTAATAACTATCGGTAAACATGTGTTTGAAAAAAGGAAATCCATATGAAGGTATTTTAATGCATATTATCGTTATATGGATTTTCTCATATTTTACCGCTTAAGCGCGTATAACAAGTGAAAACAATTCAGTAGTGTAATAAAACTAATTGTTTGATGCAAATAAATAAATATACTTATGGCTATATACAATACATTTAAAAAAACATTTTAAACAATCAAAGATGTTTTATTTTTCAAATATTGTTACGGTTGTTTACTTTTCTAGTTCTTCATAGAAAATTAAATTATTCAAAGAAGCATCGATTTATAAAACATATATTGCTTAAAAACGATGAATAAATTAGTCATGCGCATTCCCCTTTAAGTTATTATTCACTTTTTCTAAATTGTAAGGTCGGGCAAAAAATATTTGCATTCATTGGTATGTTTAGAAATTGAAGAACAAGATTTACAAACACTTTCAAATTTATTCAGTTCAGATACAAATAATTCCTATAATACATTAATTTACAACATGTAAAAACTTAAAAAATGTAATAAATGAATAATTTATACAAAGTTTTAGAATGAAAAATTGTTAGTTTTATTTTGCCGTTAAACTTTACAAGATACAAAAAAAAAAGAATTATAGAAATAGGAAATTTCTAGAGACACGACACGAACTAATGCAGAAAAAATTAGAAGAGGAAAATTGTTCAATCAAAAAGGAGTTACAAGTTTGTTTTAAATTAATTTTCAATAGGCTGGACAGTTTTTGTTTTAAACGTAAAAAATAAAATTAAAATTAAAAAAATCTCGACGAACGACACAAGAGAGAAAACAAAAAGTGAAAAACAAGTTTTCGAAAAATAGTAATTCAAATGCGAATGTTTAATCAGTGAATAAATGATGTGATGCTGAAAGAAGATAAGAATCTCCTGAAATCTTCTTAGGAATCGGAAACAAATATTTCAAAATTGTGAGAATACACGAAAAGTCCGAATATACATTAGTCATGCTGTTTTCAAAGTACCGCGTTAATCAGTTCCGCCCTAATTTTGGAAAAATGAGGAACTGCTGTTCTTTGGTCTTGATCTTTTTCGCTATTCTGAATTATATTCGTAAGTATTGCAAAATTATATCCAAAAACTTAACGAAAGTGGTTTTATATCTTGAAATTAACATTTTTTAAATTAAATCTATAAAGAATCCCTTGTAATAAGAAACATTAGAGCAAACCATGTACGAATTAAATGAAAATTTTGATTTTTTCTTATACTCTTTGGTCAAATTAAAACCATGTGTTTTATATAAGGGTTTTTGCCTAAAACTAGTATGTCTTTTCAGAATTTTTATCTGAAGCTGACATTTTTAAACTGAAATGAATATAATTTAATGAATATTTTTAATCTTTTGACAATTTCGGAAAACTTTAGTCTCTTCCTTCAAAAAATTTCAACTTCGATTCAAAAGTTCAAATCTATAAAATAAAAAATACATGAAAAATTATTCTGTAATTATTTTAGACTACGTTAGCGTTTGAAATCATAATTGTCTTTTTTATCAAAAATAGCATTACGAGTTGAAGAAGATTTCGAATCCTTTTTGTCGAAAATTGAATTTTTTGAATAAAAATTATTTAATTTTAAGAAAAATATATAATTTTGTTACAATTTTAGGTGGCGTGTATTTTTCACATCGTAAATTGTATTTCTCTATCAAAACTCAATATAATTTAAAAAGGATACAGAATCTTTAAACTCATGGAAATTTACAAAATAAAAAAATCTGTTTGCGGAACAAGTTTCCCATTC
This sequence comes from Druon quercuslanigerum, assembly GCA_010014905.2. Classification (NCBI taxonomy): domain Eukaryota; kingdom Metazoa; phylum Arthropoda; class Insecta; order Hymenoptera; family Cynipidae; genus Druon; species Druon quercuslanigerum. Next base: position 9,245 of record JAAAKG020121235.1, read on the forward strand.
GGGAATTATTCATTTTTGGAAAAAAATTTTGGTATGAATTCTGGTGACGAAAAAAATGATAAGTCGCAGTTTAACTCACAGGATGCATTCCTTATAAATGTCTAAATTTAACAAAAATGGACAGACAGTGAAAATTTGAGTTTTAAATTTTAGAGAAAAAAAAAACAATAAGTATAAACAATTTATTTTCGTAAATTCTTTTAAATTCCTGAGTTTCGTGAATTGTTTCAATTCTGGAAGTTCTATAATTTCTGCGAATTCCTTAACTACTGGATTTTTCTCGTATGAAAATTCCTTGAATTCTTCAAAGTCTTGGAATTTAGCTGGTCAGATAATTCAAATGAATATGTAGAAGTTTAAAAGGATTTAATTTAATTAAAAAGAATTTCAAGGAATTAAAATTAATTAAAAGTAATTGGACTCAACATTAATTACTAAAAGTCTTACTTTAAAAATCAGTTTCCGTTCCTGAATTCTTCTAAATTTCATAGAACTTTTTAAACTTGTGAAAGTACTTCAATTCTTAGAATTCTGGAATTTGTGGAGTCTTTAATTCTCGAAATTTCTTAAACTCGTTGAACATGTGAAATTTATTGAATTTTTGGAATTCTTGGATTTCCCTAAATTCTTGAAATTCCTTTAATTCGTGTAATTCTCGAAATTTATAGAATTCTTAGATTTTCGAATTCTTTGAATTCATAAAATTTTAGGATTACTTGAATTCTTAAATCACTGAAATTCTGGAAATTCCTTTAATTCGTATAATTCTCGAAATTTATAGAATTCTTGGAATTTCTTGAATTTTGGAATTCCTTGACTTCATCAAATTTTAGTATTACTTGAATTCCTAAATCACTAGAATTCCTAGAATTCTATGAATTCTTGGGATTCTTGGAATTCTTGGAATTCTTAGAATTCTTGGAATTCTTAGAATTCTTGAAATTCTTAGAATTCTTGGAATTCTTGGAATTCTTGGAATTCTTAGAATTCTTGGAATTCTTAGAATTCTTGGAATTCTTAGAATTCTTGAAATTCTTAGAATTCTTGGAATTCTTCGATTTCTTGGAATTCTTAGAATTCTTAGATTTCTTGGAATTCTTAGAATTCTTGGAATTCTTAAAATTCTTAGAATTCTTGGAATTCTTAGAATTCTTAAAATTCTTAGAATTCTTGGAATTCTTAGAATTCTTAGAATTCTTAGAATTCTTGGAATTCTTAGAATTCTTGAAATTCTTAGAATTCTTGGAATTCTTAGAATTCTTGAAATTCTTGGAATTCTTAGAATTCTTGAAATTCTTAGAATTCTTGGAATTCTTAGAATTCTTGAAATTCTTAGAATTCTTGGAATTCTTGAAATTCTTGGAATTCTTGGAATTCTTGGAATTCTTAGAATTCTTGAAATTCTTAGAATTCTTGAAATTCTTGGAATTCTTGGAATTCTTAGAATTCTTGAAATTCTTTGAATTCTTGGAATTCTTTGAATTCTTGGAATTCTTAGAATCCTTGTAATTAATTGAATTCTTGGAATTAGGGCATTCAAAGAATTCACAGAATTCATAAGATTTTAAGAAATTTTAATGATTACGAAAGAATTTGAAAATAGTTAATTAAAAGCAAAAGAATTCAAAATAATTACATGGAATTAAATTGATTTAAATTTATCGGCCTTAATGCCAATTTAAATAAAAATCTTCTTTACAGTCATGATTCTTTAATTTTTAGAATTCCTGGAATTTGTAGACTTTTTTGAACTTGTAAAATTCCTGCAATTTTTGGGGTTCTGGAATTCCTGGAAATTATGGGATTGCTAGAAGTCGTGGAATTTACAGAATCCTTAGCTTTTGTAAAATTCATGAATTTCCTTGGACTATTAGAGGTGCGGGACTTTTAAAAATTCCTTGAGCTTTAAAAATTTTTATTTAAATGATTTAGGCAATTGACATTATTAAAAATATAAATGAAAAAATTGATCGATTCCTATTTTTTGTTACAGAATTAAGTTTGCAGGGCAACACAGTAGGCGGAAATTCTCGGGCTCCTGTTCCTGCTGCTCCTGCTGCTCCTGCTCCAGCTGCTGCTCCAGCTGCTGCTCCTGTTGCTCCTGCTCCAGCTGCTGCTCCTGCTGTTAGTGTGCATGACCGTCGTCCTTCCGTACATAATCAACCTTCCGCGAGAAAATTTCGCATTCGTGAGGAACGACTTGCCCGCAAACGTGCTGAGCGTGAACGTGAACTTGCCAATCGTCCTACTCCTGGCTCAGCTCCTGAACCTCCAGTGCGGGCACTACGCCCTCTGCCTGAGGAGTCACAACTATTAAAAGATTTTGTTTTTTCAAAGCAGTATCATATGAAACTCAGAAACGGTACATTCTTGCCAATAGCCAAGCGCACAAACTATCGTATATTACTATCAGATAGTGAGAGTAATCTCGTTGGATTTTTTGCGTCTTATTTCCTTTATGGAATATATGATATTTTTATCCGTCAAGGTTATCTACGGGTTAAAGTACCTGAGGTGAACCGAGGGGACATACGATTCACGATGAACCATACTGAAAAAGATTTATTTCCTGAGCATTTAGAATACGACAATCGCGGTCATGCCAGAGATCCACGATATCTTCCCCCAATTACCAGAATAGATGAAAGCCCTAACGAAGGCATTTAACGTGAGTACTGTTATTTTGAGGCTATGTGTCTTCAAAATTTGCTTAAGGGTAATTGACACACTGATAGACCTATATTACCGACCTGACTTAATCAGTTAACTATTTTTTTTAACTTGAAAAATTTTATTGTAAAAAAATTTTTGGATCCCAAGTTTGAAAAATGTATAAGAAGACCACAACGTACGTTTAAGTACTTCATTTGAGTAGGAATTTCGCCGAAAATTATTTTTAAAGAAAATAAAACTGGACCAGTTTTGGACATAACCTTGAAATTTGTTGAATCTAAAAACTTTTTTTATATTTAAAATATCAGTGAGATTTAAAAAAAAACGTACATAAACGTAATTCACTGTCGGCTTTTGCATTTTTTTATGTTTGGGCCGATATTTTATTTACATAAAAGATCTTAAGTTCAATGAGAATTGAGTAAACTTAAAAAGTGAGGTCAGTAATATAGGTATTTATGTAGGTAGGTATGGTTCTAAAGTGTTATAATTATGAAACAATTTTTTTGTTTAAACAATTAACTTTGCTTTTTTTATAATTATTAAAGTTGAGGACCAGACACAATGTCCTAAGACTCAGTATAATTTATTTATTTAACGAATCACTTTGGACGAAATTTAGCTAGAATTACGTATATTCTTGCCGAAAAAATGCGTGTCAATGTGAGATTTTGATCTACGTGCTCCTAAAATGTTGAGTACTGTGAGCTTATCAATGTAAAACAATCTTAGTGAAATGCATAAAAAAATAAAGTTGATTGAAAAATTTATAGAAAGAGTAGAATGAACTACTTTCACTATAGAATCCAAAAATATATAAATTTTCATTATTTTCTAGATTTTTTTATTTGCATGATTCCTATTACTTGATTTATGCATCACCATTCTCAAACCTTCACTGTTTTTCACTCGGAAATATAATATTACACATTAAACATTACCGGCAATCCTTAACAATTTTTCTACTGAAATTTAATCAATATGTTAAAATACGAATTAAACAATAATAGAAGTTTAATCAGTAAAAAAATTATCACTAAACCTGTTAAAAAGCATTCTTTTCAGTCGGCTTATCAAGATAAAAGTTTTCTTTTATTTATTTAATAAATAGTGTCTTTAACTTTATTGCAACAATTAACAGAAGAAATTTAGGCGTGTTTCTTCTTTAAATTGAAGAAAGTATTAGTTTAATAATGATTCATTGATTAAAAAAACATTATTTTTATTCAAATAAAGTACTCGAAAATTATTAAGAAATGATTATTTTTTTCGTTATTTTGAACCAAGCAAATTATATAATTAAAAAATTTGAATTTAAAAATGAAAATTTAATCAATTGAACCTTACCTTCAAGTTAAATTACTATTGTTACACAATCGAATTTTCTCTTTACTTGCAAAATTTTATTTAAATTCTCCATATATAAACTGCAATTCAAAACTTTTCTTGTAAAATAATTATATTCTGCTTGTGATAAATGTTTCATTAAAAATATCTTTGTTAGTCTTGTGTTTTAAAAGTCTGCAGGTAATATTCTCTTCGTAGTAAAATTCAAATAAATGTTACTTCAATCATTATTCTATGCTCTAAAGTTATTAAAAATTCTTTAAAATATTTAACCGTTTCTCTTAAAAATTATGTAGAAGACAATATTTAGTTCTGCCTAACAATGAATCTCGTATTTTGATAGTTTGAAAAAATCAATAATTAAATTATAAAATACCGACGATTATCATTGTTATTACAAGAAAAACCAGAATATGTTTTTGGTTTGTAGATTCCTGTTTTAATTCTTTTAAATTAGTTTAAAAATAATTTATTTATCCAATAAGAAGTGAATACTTCCTTTGCCGCACTTTCCAATGCTCGACGAAACCAACGTTGATTGTCCAATTTTACTTAATTATTCAAACTGAAACCTAAACTTTGGTTGAGCGCACGTATTTATACAATTCAGGGAATTTAGATAATTCATAGAATTCTTAAAATTTTTGAAATTCCAGGAATTCACGGAATTTATAGAATTCGCGGAATTTATGAAATTCACCGAATTTATGAAATTTACCGAATTTAAAGAATTCCCAGAATGCATAGAATTTACGGAATTCTAAGAATTCAAATAATTCGTGGAATTCAAAGAAATCAAGGAATTCATTAAACTGATGAAATTGAATTTATAGAATTCACAGTAAACACGGTGTTCATAGAATTCACGGAATTAATAGAATTCATGGAGTTCGTTTAATTCATTGAATTCATAAAATTCACGGAATTTGTGGAATTCGTAGAATTCATGGAATTCGTAGAATTCATGGAATTCATAGAATTCATGGAATTCGTAGAATTCATGGAATTCGTAGAATTCATGGAATTCGTATAATTTATGGAATTCGTATAATTTATGGAATTCGTATAATTCATTGAATTTTTAGAATTCATTGAATTCGTATAATTCGTGGAATTTGTATAATTTATTGAATTCGTATAATTCATGGAATTCGTATAATTCATGGAATTCGTATCATTCATGGAATTTGTATAATTCATTGAATTCGTATAATTCATTGAATTCGTATAATTCATGGAATTCGTATCATTCATGGAATTCGTATCATTCATGGAATTTGTATAATTCATTGAATTCGTATAATTCATTGAATTAGTATAATTCATTGAATTCGTATAATTCATGGAATTCGTATAATTCATGGAATTCGTATTAATTATTGAATTCGTTTAATTCATGGAATTCGTATAATTCATGGAATTCGTATAATTCATGGAATTCGTATAATTCATTGAATTCGTATAATTCATGGAATTCGTATAATTCATGGTGTTGATACTTGCAGCTGGAATTTCAAATAGGGTTTATTAAGAGTAAGAAGTAAGTGCGTGGTCTTTAAAACTATATATTCTCCATACTAATTAGTACATCATGAAGATCGACAGGCGGCGTTAAACGCTCTACATCAAATCGAGGTTAAAATAAAAATTAAAGTTCAAACATACCCCCCGACTTTGAAAGATCTATCTTTTAATGATAAAAGAAGAAAGTTGTAATTAAAGGTACAAAAAATAAAAATATATTGTTGGATAGTTAAACAGTTGGGAAATATTAGTAAAATTAAAATTTCCTTAAAT
>JAAAKG020121246.1:0-15061 GCA_010014905.2 Druon quercuslanigerum
AATTCTTTCAAATGAAATTAATGTTCATGCTATTTTAGATCTTTCAACCTAATAGTTGATTTTTCAACAAAACAATTGAACTTTTAACAGAATAGTTAAATTTTTAACGAAATAGTTGAATTTTTAACTTACAAAAAGATGAACTTTTGACATAGTAGATTAATTTTCTATAAAAAAAACTAATGTTTAACAACATGTATGTTGTTCAAAATTTGTCTTTCAAAATTCGCCTTACAAAATTGCATGCATACATAAACTTCCAACTAAATTAAAATAGATTAATTTTAAATTCAAAAAATTACTGTTTAATAAAATAAGAAGGAACTTAAAATCAGTTAAATTTGATGAAAATAAAAAAATCCTAAAGACAATAGTTGAATCCTCAGCCAGATAGATAATTTTTTAATAAAAAAGATTGCTTTTTTCCAAAAAGACGAATTTTCAATTAAAAAAGTTGATGTTTCTAGGTGAAAAGTCGAATTCTTGGAAAACAATTGATTTTTATAGCAAAAAGAGCAAGTCTACCAGATAGTTAATTTGATGAATTTTTAACCAAATAGTTAAATTTTTAAATAAAGAAGATCAGTTTTTAACCGAAAATAGATTCGTTGAAATTTCAACTTATGAAATTTATTTTATACGAAAAAATACAATTTTCCAACCAGTTTAATTGAACCAAGACATAAATTTAAAAAACAGTTAAATTCTCAGTCAAAATTATGAATTTTTAAGATAAAAAGTATATTATAATAAATTATTGTTTACCTCAAAAACGATTTTTTAATAAAGTGGTAGAATCTTTAACCAGAACAGATTCATTATTTTAAAAAAGGAAGAATTTTGAAACAAGAAGAATGCATTTTTTAATCAAAAAGATTTATTTTCTTACAAATGGCAAAGTATCAAGAAAATACATGTATTTTCAACTAAATAGTGAAATTTTTAATCAGTGAGATGAATTTTGTGAATGTTACCAAAAAAAATTAATTTTTAATAAAAACGCTCGACTTTTAACCAAATTGCTAAATTTTCAACTAAAAATTTTTTTGAATCAAACAGTTAAATTTATCACTAAAACAGATCATTTCCTAAAAAATCTTCAAACAATCAAAAAATTTTGACAAAATAATACATTTTTCAACTAAATATTAGAAATTTTAATCAAACGATAGAAATTCTAATCCAAAAATGAAGTACCCAAATGAAGGCCATTTTTTTAAACAAGGAAATAGATGAGTTTTTGACAAGGGTAATAGAAATTAAAGAAATTTATATGAGATTAAAATCAAATTTAAAATCCTTTTTAATCCCCAATAATCAAATTAATGTGCAGAATTCCTGAAAAACTAAACCAAAACTCCAACGAACAAATTTAGACAATCACTATAAAATGTTCTTATTGAAATTTGAAGAAAGATAAAAAAATTGTTCCTAAAAAAGAAAAGAAAATAATTTATTTTCCTCTTTGGGCAAAAATAAAAAGACGAGAGAAAAATGAGAAAGCAACCCGACAAATCCCCTTCGTTCTCTTTTTTCTTTCTTTCGCCTTTTTTATTTTTATTATTATCAAATCACAACAAAAAACATTTGTAAAGAATAAAAATCAACCGTAGTTTTTGCTGCGATCCCCTCCCTTTTTTCAATTGGTAGCATAGTTCTTTGTTAATTATTGCGAATGAAGAAATGAGAAAATCGCCTATGTAGCGCATTCTTGGTGAGAGGCTTATCATAGCCAAAAAATGTTCTCATATTCTTTCGGGAGGATTCGAATTAAAAGTATTCAAGTGTAGATACTCACTACGAAAAAAAAAGTTTTGTTACGTACTATTCTATCTTAATTGTCCCTAATGAATAAATGATAAAATGATCCATGTGCTGTATTTTTTTGAAAGGCTTATCATAGCCAAAAAGTGTTCTCATTTTCTTTCGGGAGGGTTCGAATTGAAATTATTCAAGTGTAGATACTCACTACGAAAGAAAAAGTTTTGTTATGCACTATTCTATCTCAATTGTCCCTGATGAGCAAATGAGAAAATGATCCATTTACTGTATTTTTTTAGGCTTATCATAGCCAAAAATTTTCTGTTTTTTTTTTTTGCCGAAGTTTAAAATTGAGACTGTTTAAGTGTAGATGTTCTCTACAAAAAAAAAGTTTTTTTATTTACTATTCTTTCTTAATTATGACTAATAAACAAATGAGAAAATTATCCATGTAGCACATTTAGGCGAGAGTCTTATAGCCAAAAACTATTCTGATTTTCTTCGGTCTGGGTTTAAATTGAAGCTACTCAGTTTTAGATGTCCATTGAAATATAAAAAGTTTAGTTATTTACATTTTTTGTCTAATTTGTTATCAGAGAGAAAAGAATGCACTCTACAAGTGGTTTGACGATTCAACCTTCATGTACAATGTAAAAGAACAGCGTGATTAGCATCATGCGGCGCCTCACCGGAAATACGTTGGAAGATTTTAATTATTCATTATTCAATGCTGCAGTCGGTTTCGTGTGAAGCGAACATGATAGAAGCTGAATTGCCACATTCTAGGAGCTGCATTAATTTACTAAAGCTTCATCAGCTTCTATTTATCAAGAATTATAAAAAATGACATAAATTAAGAGTGAAACACAACAACAAAAAATATAGGGAAGCGTTCAATAATTCTTTTCTTTTTTTGTGATATTTTTTGGGACATTTGTCAGGCACAATACAAGAGGTTTGCGGATATCAAAATGGGGTCTTTGCATGAATTTTAGGTAATATGTTTTTTAATACTACATAACATTCCGAAAATTGTAATGCATTTTAAAAAAATTTGAATACTTTATTGTTGAGAAAAAAAAGTTTTAAATATGTATCGAAATACCGATTTAAAAACTCTGTGACCTTGACACGTCAGATCGGAAAACCCGATTAACCAATCAGAATGACAGTAACGAGAAAACAGAGATATTTGTTTACTTAAAATGCATACAACCATACAATTTTACTAAGATATAAAAACTAAAAAAATATAATAATGAGTAATATCATTCAAGTCCATGAGAATGAGATGTTTTTTAAGATAACCTCAAATTTTTGGTCAATCTTATGTTCGGAATCACGAGCACGCGTCAGTCAGTCGGATTTCTTTCTATTTACATTTCACAAGTATAATAATAATGGCAGCCTCTTACAAAAAATGTTTTGTACTTGATTGCAAGCAGTCCTGTGCATCTCTTCATATTTGAGAGCTAAACCTTGCCCCCGTTAGTGTCACGAGTTGGTTAGTTCCAATTCTCTACACCGTGGTGCCAATGGACATATCACTCCCGGTTTTTCCATTGCAAGAATTTTAATCTTTTCATACGTCATGGGTGGATCGAAATGTGTTTATGTGTTGCTCCAAACTGCACTGTGGGTTATGACAGTAATAATAAGGAAAGAAATTTGCATAAATTTAGTGTTCCAAAAGATAAGGAAAGATTAAAGAAATGGCAAATTGAAATTAAAAGAAAGGATTTTATATTGAAACCAGGACAAGTGATATGCTCAAAGCTTTTTCTCCTAGAGGACATAATCTGGGGAACTGAAAGCAAAGATGCTAGTGGTAACGTTATGAGGGTAAGTAATGAGACATTATTATTATTTCTTAATTTATTTTGAAATATACTAATTTTAATGTTATAATATTAGGGTTCATTACTAATCAATTTTTAAAGATAAATTTTGAAAATGACAGTTTGAGATGTGTACACATTTGATTGTTTTGACTCTTCCAGCTCCGAAATTTACCTCTGTTTTCCACTTATTTTCCCCAATAAATCGATAAAACTATATACAAAAGTGCTCAACACAAATGATTTGGATGTTTCAGTTTGAATATAAGATTCCTGTTCTGAAGAAAGATGCCATTCCAATTCAGTTTCCAGATTGTCCAAAATATTTATCAAACGGCAAAAAACGCCGAAAGTTACCGACTAAGAGAAATTCTTCTCCTCTTCGCAAAGTTAATAAAATTGAATTGAAGAATGAATTTGTTGAAGAAACAGAACCGGTGAGGGACTGCAAAGCTCACTAAAACTTAATTTATATAATTTAAGTGAATAAATTATTTATTTCTCTTTTAATAGATATCTAATTTATTGCTCATTAAATAACTTTTATTCCAAACTGTAACTTCATAGATTATTATAACAATCAAATCCTGGTAGGTATATAAAAACTGAGATTAATTTAATCTGCTAGCATGATCACAATATTTTTTAAATGACATTTTCCCTTTATAGTGTGTATAAAATTGTAGCAAAATTGTTTTGAAATATTATATTATTAATATTGTGTTGATATCAATAAGTTTGCACGCGGAAAAATCCTTTTTTTACCTAAAATTATTTTAAAAATAATTGAGTTCCATTGCTTCTAACGGAAAAGCCGGGAGTGATATGTCAAATGGCGCCACGCTGGAGAAAGTAGGAACTAACCAACTCATGACACTAAAGGGGCGCCATTTTTTTTAAGATTCACAGGGCTGATTGGCACTTATCATTTTCGAAAAAATGTTTAAAAATAAAGCTAAAATCACGGAAAGAGCAAAATTAGTCCACAAATCAGTGGAAAAGCACAGTATTGTACAGATTCAATAACGGCTGAAATTTAGGAAAAGTCCTTAAAAAAAAAAAAATGTGGTTTAGTGGAAAGGTTAGTTGAGGTTATGTTTTGCAGGTATTAATCTGTCCTTTTATTCATGAATATATTTGCGAATATTTATTTACTTATTAAATCAAGAATTGTCAACTATTGAAAATTCTGCAAATAATAAAACTCGTGTGAATATTCACTCCTATTTTTGAAGGCGTATATTCAGTTGTATAATGGATTTTTATCAACAGAGGGCTAAATAATCGCAAGTTGTGTTTTTTAAACATCGATTTTTGACCGGAAAATTGTCTTAATTTTTATTATTTATCTTACGTAATAATTCAGTTAAAATAAAAATATTAAATAAATAATAATAAATAATAAATAATGAAATAAAAATAATTGCATAATAATTAAATTTTCCTTCTTTCACATAAAGTGCTTATAAATACGTAAATATAAGATAGTTTTTCGTGCTCAAGTAAAAGTATTAAATACATCTTATGTTATTCAAAATCTTTAGGAAGTTCGAAAACTCGCTTACAATGCTTGATTTATTATGTAAATAAATATTATTAATATATTCATGAATGCAAGAAAATATTAATATCTGCTATAAACATAACCTCAACTAACCTTTCTACTAAATCAGGTTTTCTCATTTTAAAGATCGTTTCCTGCATTTTAACTCTATGTTAAAAATATGTGAAATACACCTTACATATTTGTTTGTAAATGCCTGAAGATTAATTACAATGCAATTAATACAATTAATATAATATATTAGAATGTTTCTACTTTCGTATTAACTGTGACTGTATGGGGTAAAAAAGTAAAAGTAAATACATAAATGTACAAAATGAATTCTTTGTTCTATATCATTATTTTAAGTTAAAAGGCAATCCCATGTAGTAATTCCGATAGGAGTTTAGTAGGGCCCTGGATAGATTTGCCTATTTCTAATCGGGCGCTCGTCGGGAAAAGTGTAGGGGGCCTGACTAGTTCTGTACCGCTGTTTTAAGCAGGTTTTAGCTAGAACTTCTAAACAGGCCCTAACGAGACTGCCCTTTAATCGCCAGACGATTAGTAGGGCCCAGTCTGGACGCTTTCTATTCCCTGATGAAATTTTTTTTTTATTTTGAAATAATTGTTTGATGAAAACGGAGGCCTATTAGACATAAGTTATTGCTTATGTATTAGCAGATAAGAAGCTGTACAAAATTTTGAAGACGATAATTAAGAAATAAGATTGCCATATAAGAACTAAAAAAGTTGTTTATTGATTTAAAATTATTCATACTTTTTAGTATTCTTTTGCGCTGCTTTTACAAATAGTTCTTTTTGAAATTTACAGAATCTTGTTTTTTGATACATCCTTATATGTAATCCTTAATCATTTTTACCTTCTTTCTAAAATTTAAATGTAAAACTTTAATTCTAACATATTGGTTTATAAGCCTCTTAATTTTGAATAGTTTTATTTAGAACATTAAAAATTTGAAATAATATACATTTTCTTAATACTATTTGAGAATAATAAAACTTTTAAATGCATTCCATTTAAAAATGATTAGTTCTGTATTTTTCAATTTTAAATTAAACAATGTGAAGCATCAAGATTCTGATTTAATATTGTAAAATGCTAAGAACGTAACATTCAAAGTTATTTAATATAATTTTTTAGGGATGGGAACAATTAAAATTTCAAAAACTTCAATACTTTCTAAGATTAAAAGTCTTACACAAGAACTATTTAAATTAGAAAGTTTTCCACTCCGAATAGAGATTTTATTCAAACAGGAATAGGCCTTGATTACCCATCTAAAAAATATCTAATTCTATAGTATTTATGAAGTGAAATAAAGGAACTTAAATTTAAAGTTGGGTCCTGCTTCCAGATCCCTTAACCTAAAATTTGTGGAAATTATAAGTCTTATTAAAACCTTATAACTTTATGTTAAAATTATTCCTTAATCATACTTCCAGCGAAAATCACTCACGTAAAACGGATCTTTGGGGAGCGGAACGATTGACGCTCTCTCCGAAAGATGGTATGGAGGCATGGATGGCCAATGAGTCAAGCATAGCAAGCATAGCAGGCTAGAAAAGCGGTTGTGGGGGCTAGAGCATCTGAAGTAACAATTCCGACAATTAATATTGAGACCCAGAAGAGAGAAAGAGGTTCAGAGGACAACCGATCAGACGGGGCTGGGGGGGGGGGGGCTAAGCCTTTAAAGAGGAAAAAGTGGAGCTGGTCAAGGAGGGAATCTGGAGGGCGCTCGAAGAAGTAGTCTCGAGTCTGTGGGAAATATCCGATACCTCTTTCTTCAGGGGAGGAGCCGCAGCCGACTCAGATGTTAAAGCTTCGCTGCAAAATACAGTGGCCGAGAAAAGGTCTCTGGTAAGCTGGAAGATCCGTCTGTAGTCTTTCGGTACATGGAAGAATTCAACCTCTCACTAAAGACATCATCCTGGCCTCAGGGAGAGAACACAATGGGAGGTCCTAAACAACTACTACTTGTGCAGATTCTTGAGTCTCAGATGCGGACACTTGCGACCCTCAACAACTGTTCCTTCTGCTACCTTCGACTGGTCAACTTTAGGGTTGCTGCTCAGGAATAACAGAAGTCTGTCTGCCGGAACAGGCGAAGATCGTGGACAACCCTAAATGACAGCTCCTGGGCTATTGCATCATAGTAAAGGCGCTTTTGCTCATCTGGATAGGGGCATGGCTGTGGGAAGACAGTTTTCTAACTAATCCAAGAATTTTTATTACCTCAAATTAACATAAGGGGATTAGAGGGGCTGGATATTGTTACAGGGACCCCAACACGGCCAAGTTAAGGGCCTGAATATAGCCGAAGGAAGTCAACGTTGTTCAGCTGCCAGAACTATGTTCAAGAGATCTGATGGTTATAGCCACGCATCTTAGAGAACTTAGCCTACTTGCCACACGAAGTCGAAACTAACCCGCCAGAAAAAGTACGTATGCTGATTGAATACGGCAAGGTAAGGGTTCTCCCGCTTCTGTTGCAATGCAATGTCAAATTCGACCATACTTTCGTGGGGTAGCATAACCACCAACTAAATAGGGAATCCTCAAAACGGGAAATACTTCGACGTTTCATAACTCCGTCAGAAAAGAAGTCATTCACATCACCATCTGCTTCAAGAAGAAAGGACTAGAACTAGCACTACACTGGACTAAAGAGTGCACTCCAGGGTGTTCAGGTCTTAAGAGACTTAGCCACGCTAGACATGGCAGCCAACATTTTCACGAAGGCCGTTAAATCTACTCATAAGAAAAACTGTTGACCAAAAAGAATGCGAAAGGCTGGAAACACACTTGTGTAACTGAAAACACGAAGAGCTTTGCAGGGAAACTCGACGGGGTTTTGGACGTGCCAGTAATGGCAAACGGATAAACAATGGACCGAATTTAAGACGAGTCATGTGTACAAGGGCGCAATACGTAAAGTCAAGCGAGAAAGCTGGACTAACTTTTGCTCAGACATAGGCAAGCTGCTTCCTCGGAATCCGGATACTAATCTGGGAACTTTAAAAATTGTCAGACGGATGATACTCAGTGTCGGAAGAAGAGACCTAGAGCCACCTGCTCAAGGCATATTTCCTGGGCTTTACAAGGTCTAAGAAAGAGGAGGCGACACCTATGAGCCAAACAAAGACGTCTGGGGCTTAACTTAACTTAACGGCAGCTGGGCCAAGAGATTGTATCACTTCCAGGTTCATGTGGCCCGGATCTTTTTACAGAAGTATGGAGAGATTATTATAGGGCAATCGTGAGACTTTCTAGGGCTAGTCTCACACTAGGATGCGTCCCGACGTCATGGAGTGGTATGCACGTAGTCTTCGTTCCGAAGACGGGTAAGATCAGTTATAATTCGTCCAAAGATTTTTATCCCATCAGCCTCACATCATTCCTACTAAAATCGATTCAAAGACTTCTGGATACCACTTCATGTGGAACTGTTGACTTGTACACTGATACTCCTAGTCGTGTACGGCCAGCATCTAAATAAGCTCTTCGTTGTAATGGAGCAAGCACTGGGCATATTGGATTCCTGACACAATAAGAGCAGATCATCGGTCAATTTGAGCGAGACACACATGGTTGTATTCACCAGCTTGTACAAGTGTGGAACCATGAGTGGTCTGAACCTGGGAGGACAAAAACTGAAAATTAAAGAACGAGCTAAATATCTAGGGGTCGTCATAGATAAGAAGCTCTTATAGCGAGCACCCGAAGGACAAATGCAAACATTTCACAGTGACCCTGCGGTTGTACAGGAAAGCCAAAGGGAAAAGCTGGGGTTTAAAAAAGTATAGACTTATGTGAATCTATATAGTGATTCTACGACCAAGGCCAACCTATGCGTAGGTGGTGGTAAACTATGCATTGTTCTTTTGACTTTAATGCTGACAAATTTCAAAAATTTTAGGTCAGATTCAAAGTCAGATAGAGCAAATTGTGTCATGACACAAAGTATGTCAAAATGTACTCACAGCTTGAACAAAGATTCAAGAAAACAGATTATTATTTATACATTATCTCAGCCCAGACTTCAATTTTAAGAACATGAAATAAAAAATTATTCCAATTTTAGTACCGAAATCATTTAAAAAATGCACTTGAAAGAAAACAAAATTGCAGGTACTTAGTTAAATTCTTAAGTCTGAAAATATTTTTTTTTCTTTGTAAATCCCATAATTTGTAATCGTTTAAACCAGAATATTATTAAATGTAGCATGTAATTAATTCGAAAAAATTTTAAACTTCTAATCTTAAAATTTTAACGCTGCCTCGAATAATACAAATAATCTGGTAATTCAGATATGGGAAAATAAACAGATTGAATGATCTAATTTGAAACTTTTAAAAAGTTTACATTAAACCAAACTTTGTTTTTCCTAAATCTATAAAAGGAAACATATTTCGCTCCACTTTCAACTAATTTTTATATTCGCAGAATAAATTTTTTTTCATTTTAAAAAGAAGTTATGACAGTATAATGTATTTGAAATACATTTTATATTTAAGACTAATAAGGGAAAATATAAAGATTTAGTTAATCTAAATTTTTTTGTTAATTAAAATTTTTGTAAAAAAAATCGACGATTATAATATTTTGTCAGTCCGAGGGAAGGTATTGAATAAAGAAGCATCCACGTTGTAATAAGTATACATTTATGTCGATGAATATACCTTGATATAGGATAACATTTTTCTCTTAAGAAATTTAAATTCCAAATATAATCATCAAACTTGCAAAAAAGCATTAATATTTTAAAAGATGAACTTCTTATAAAAATTCATTTAAAAATATTTCAGAGAATCGGTCGCCATTTTGGGATTTTACAAACATTCTATATCCCTTTTTTTATCCTTCGATAGAACTTAAATTTCGGTACCAAGAAACTATTTTTGGCAGTTTAGCATAATTTAAAAAAAAATATTTATTACGCTATAAATAAATTTTTTAATTGCCAATGTCTCTTTTATCAAAATCCACAGTTTCCGCATAAAATTCGAGAGAAGTTAATGGTTTTTTACAATTAATTGAAAATAGATGCTATTTAAAAACTAATTATATATTTTAAAAAAATCACAGTTTTTTGTTTAAATATCAAAATTATTTCAGAGATTTATTTTTATGAAGATCATAATTATAAAATATGCTGCGAACTGTCTTAATTATTATAAAATATAGGTCTTTAGGACTTGCATCCGTGTCAGACAAATTTTGCAGACAGATAACTATTGCATCAGAGTTGCCAGCACCTGCAATTCTGCAAATTTTTGATGACGAAGGTATGCTCGAGAAAAAATGTATTCCGAATTAAGAAACACTTTACATAATTTAGAAGGAATAATATTTATACAAGATTATTTTATAAATAGCAATTACTGTTTACAAAATTTGACACTATTATTAATGCAAATAAACAATTGTATTGCTCAGTATGATTCAACTTAGATGTACAGAGAAACTCCATGATTTTTGAATTTGTAACCTAATGAGAAAGTATTAGTTTAATATAAAATTTGACTCCGTCCATTTTCATAAAATCTCCATGTTTTAAGACCTCCTGAGATAGGAAAAATTATTTTTCCGTAGGTGTCTGTCTGTAGCAACGATCACTTTAAAAATAAACGACAAGAGATTAAAAAAAATTTTAACGAGAAGAATTGTTCATCCCAAAAGATGTAGAAATTGTTTTAAGACGTATTTTAAAAGGAAGAGTAGAAAAAATGAATGCTTTTTGATGACCTATTTGGTGATAGTGAATTCTCTTTTGTTAAAGCTCCTTCGGCTTTAACGAACGCATTTTCATCACGTATCTCATGTCTCGCACTCAAATTTGTCCCTTAAATTGTATATAATTTTCATAAATATATATTAGCAGGGTGTCTACTCAAATCCTGGAAAAAAATGCCCTGACAATTCCAGGTTTTTTCCAGGTATGATTTTTCGCGAATTTATTATAAATAATGTCCCTTTTTATTTTATGGGAATTTAATTACTGTTACAAGATTTTCTTTAATACTTTAGCACGATGAATTAAACAAATCATTAAATAAAGCTAAAAACATAATTAATCATTTTTCGAATTTGTCTCTAAAGTACATGAATTTGAATTTTTAAACAAATAATTGAATTTTTAACTGAAAAAGATCAATTTCTAAATAAATAGCTGAATTTTGAACTGAAAAATATCACTTTTCAACGAAAAATGGAATAATTAAATATTCAGTTAAAAAAAAGTATTCTTCCACAAAAAAAAAGATTTATTTTTTTAAAAATTTAAATTAAGCTTTAACCAAATAGTTATTTGCAATACTTGAATTTATAAGCAAAAAAATGGACTTTGAAACAAGACGATCAATTTTCAAACAGGAAAATTAATTTTCTAGCAAAAAATACGATTTTTAAATCAAGTATATGAATTTTTAACAAAAAAGTTCAATTTTCAATTAAAGAAAACCCACTTTTCACTAAACAGTTAAATTTTCAACCAAACTAACGAATTCTCAACCAAAACGATTAATTTTTATCTTGAATAAATAAATTTTAAACAAAAAGATGATTTTTTTTTAAAAAATTAGAATTTTGTGAACAAAAAAATTAAAGTCAAAGTTATCCATACATGAATGTTCAACAAAATATTTGCATTATCGAATACAAATAAAACAAATTTCCAACCAAATAGTTAAATTTCAAACAAAAAATATCCTTTTTCAAACAAAAATAAAATAGAAGAATTTTTTTATCAACAAAGACAAATTTATATTGAAAATACATGAATTTTTAATTAAAAAAGTTATTTGTCAAATAACAATTGAATAGTTAAATTTTCAGTTAAAAAAATGCATTTTCAATCAAATCTGCAAATTTTCAACTAAAATAATGATTCGTCAACTTAAATAGTTGAATTTGCAACCAAAAACGTGAATTTTAAAATAAATTGATAAGTCTTTAACTTAAATCATTAAACTTCCGTCAAAAAAAAAAGAAAAATAAATAAAAACTGTCAAAATTTTCAACCAAAAATATTTTTTTTAACCAAATAGAAAATAGGCAGTTATATTTTAAGTAGGAAATTAATGTCCAATAACAAAACAAACAAGAAACAAATGTTCAACAAAAAAGTTCAAGTTGCACTTGGAATAAACTTAATAGACTGAAATTTCAGTGAAAAAATTTATTTCAAACAAAAGAGCATGTCAGCATGTTTTCCAGGTTTTCTAGGTAGGGTAGACACCCTGATTATTACAATTAATAACACGCATTCATATTAAAACAGACGTCGTATTATTGACTCGTTTAAAAAAAAGGCATTATTTTAAAAAAATGTTGCTATTAAAAATGTTATTGCAACTTCTGCCGGTTTTAAAAACTGAATTTTCGTATTCATAATTTTATTTTGACGTTACACGTACGGTTAACACATAGAGTTTTAATTTTAAAAATGTTTGCTTCAAAATGAATTTGAAATTTTTCTTTTTATGAGTTTTCCAAAGATGATTATTCAAATCTTAAAAACTGTATATAAAATTTTTTTTTAAAGACACTTTTTTCTTCGCACAGAGGTATATGAACGAAAAAATCGTTAATTTATAAAGTTATTTGTTATAAAAAAAAAGTATCAACAAATAATCGATATTATTGATATTCACCTTCAAAGTATATTTTTGCTTTGAAATTTCTAGCTTTCTTTGTTAGAACCATACATGGACAATAAGATTTGATAATTAATAATATTAGTTAATTCCAGAAACAAATTATATTAATAAATCTAGATTGCAGACATTTATAGACGGAAAAAATAGTTTTTCTTTTAGTCTATGACCAGTGCAATTTCATGAAAAAACTTGCCATTCATGAATCTTTGTTTATGTTGAAAACAAATTATTTAAACAAATACACATTTTAGGCTTGGAAGTCCAAAATAAATGCCCAACATTCAAAATTGTTTATATAATTTGTTTACAAAATTCACTATTTTTCATGCATAGAAAATTTTTTCCAGAAAACATTACTGGCAATATAATTTTAACAAGATTAGAAGAAAAATTGATTTATTTTTACTTAAAAGCACCTAAATGTAGGTTTTCTTATATAATTTGTTTATAAAATAAAAGAATACTGAAAAATGGAAAAAAAAAGTTTCAGTAAACATCATTCGTAATATAATTCTAAGAAAACTGAAAAAAATGTCTTTCTGTCTATAAATATTCGGAATACACATTTTTGTATATAATTTAAATAAAATAAACGAATAGTAATGCATGGATGTCTTCTCTATTTCTTTTAATAACTTTCTTTGTTAAGGCAGTTTTGTCGAAAACTTTTAGTAAATGAAACAAAATATAATACATAAAATTATTTTTTTAAATGTATAGTGTAATGTGAAAATCAATTAACCATTTTTTTAATGTTTAAACGTTAATTTTTCGAACAATATTTTAAAAATTGTATTTTCTGAATTAAACATAATATCGAATGATTTCGAGTATTAGTAAATTCTTCTAAAAGCTTTATGTTATTGTTTATAAAATAATTATAGTTTTTTCTTATTTTAAGATAGTATGGATGGTTTACATCCTATTTGTCATAATACTGAATAAATCGTAAATATAATAATAAAATTTAAATTATGAAAGCAGTTTCTTTTTCCATAACTTTAAAAAAATGTAACAAAATAGAATACGTACAATAATTTTTCTGAATTTATAGTGTAAAGAAAAAATAAAACAACTATTTTTTAATTGTTTAAACAAATATAAATCGTTTAAATAATTATTTTTTGAACAATATTTAAAAAATTGTATTCCGTGAATTAAATATATTATTGAATGATTTTGAGTAGTAAATTCTGTTAAAAACGTAATTTCATTGTTTAAATAATTTGTAATCGTTCAAGCATTTTTCTATAAAAAAAGAAGATCAATAATATATAATATAACGCACAGAATTCTTTTCGCAAATATATAATAATATTTTTTTTGTCTTTCAGTACGTCAGCTTTATATTCATGAAAGGCTTTAAAATGCTATAATGAAGTATAATCTAAATCCTCATTTCTCGTTATCAAACAATTAAATTTCGATATTAATTTAACATTCATTTCAGCAGTGTTATTCACAAAGTAGTAAAGATTGTAAAAATATGAAAAATGCAATAATAAATTTTCATAATTTAAATTTTATTATGAGATTTACGATTTAGTATTATAAAAAAAAGATGTAAACCATCCATACTCAGTTTAAAGAAATGTATCAAAATGTTGTAATTTTTCAACCAAAAGTAGCATAGGATACCAATGTGAGAAAAAATTAGACATCTTAGATTGAATTTTTAGAAATTTTGTAAATAAACTTTAAATCATTGTTTAATTAATTACATAAGGTTTTTAGCCAAATAAACTACCTCCGAACAATGACCAGCTATTACATTTCAATCACAAAATACGATTATTTGTTACATTATTTTAGAATAAATAATTGTTTAAAAAAGTTACAATTATTTAAACAACTATATATATTTAATATAGTCGTGGACAATATTATAATTGTCGGTTAGTAATTATTTTGTATGAACAAGACGACAGTAATTTCTAAATATTAACAATAATACGTAAAATGTACTTTTTCTGTATCTTCGAGTCACATTTGGTGGTTTAAAAAATAAAGTTATTGGTATAATTTTATCTCGTAGAAATTACTCTTAAATTCTAAAAAGTTTGACGCGTTTCGATAAAGCCCTGGAGCATGACTTCAATTTTTAGAAAATCTTTGGGGGGAAGGTGAATTATCCTGTACCTCAAAATTTATTTTGTCACATAAAAAGTTATACATTTTTTGGTAATCAGTATCAAAATAACGTTAAACAATTTTCAAACGCTTCGTTTATCGAGGGAA